>JAODAL010025713.1:0-58081 GCA_025379985.1 Phyllomedusa bahiana | reverse complement strand
CTGTGGGTTAAAAACCAGCATTAGGGCAGACTGTGTGTTTGCTGATCACTGCCTGTTCAGACTGACACAGATTATAATGTCTTAGCATATAGGAATATGCTAATACATTACTAAGTGTAAAAAAGAAAAAAAAAAAGTAAACATTTTCCCCTTCATGGATTTAATAAAAAAAAAAAAAAAAAGGTAAAAAAAAAAAAGTGTAAAAAAAAAAATAATAATAAAATAAAAATAAACATTTAATAAAAAATAATTGTGCATACATTACACACAAAAAAAACTACACACATGAGGTATCCACACAACTTTAATAACCTGTAGAATTAATCTAACAAGTTATTAAGTATGAAATGTGAATGGTGTAAAAAAAAATGTTCAAAAACAAAAAAAATTACATTTTTTTTTTTTAAATTCTGCAATTATTTATAAGTGAATATGAACTACTCCCCCATAAAGTACAACTTGTCTCGAATAAAACGAGGCCTCGTACAACTGAGTCATTGAAAAAACAAAAAAGCTACAACTGTTGAAACTCAAGGGAAAGGGAAAAACACTAAAAAAATGTTCTGGTCTTTTAACTACTTTTCAGGCTTTTTGGTTTTTAAAGGTTAAATAGGGCAAGGGTTTAGGCTTGTTTCACAAGGTATTTTCACTCCGTGTTACAAGCGCTTTTTAGATCCGTCTCTGGGGACCGACAGGAGGGACCCAGTTACGGATCTAAACAATTAGCAGTGAGATTATCACTGCCGGCAACGACAGACACACAGCGGCGATCACACGAGCGATCCCCGCTGCGTGTTTCAAAAGCGCCTCTCGGGCCCCGTCTTTGCAAAAAAATTGAAAATGCAATTGTTTGCAAGACGGACCTGACCCCGGCCCATTTTTGGAAACACGCAGCGGGGGATCCCCATCTGAAAGCCGCTGTGTTTTTCGTCATACCCGCAGTAAATAATCCTCATGCTAATTATTAGATTCGTCTTGGAGCCCGGCGTGGGCCCCCCCGGGGGAGGGATTTTTAAAAAAAGCCCCTTGAAAACCACGGGGGGTGAAAACCCCCTTGGGTAAACAACCCCTTTAGGAATAAAAAAAAAAAGAATGTACTTACCTCCGGGTCCCCCCTCATGTTCTTTTCCTCTTCATTTAAAGGGTTCTTTCCCAGGAAGAGCCCTCGCTCCATAGGGGCCCTGAATAAGTTGACTCCCCTTTCGTTTTCAGGAAAGAATTTCCAAAGTAAAAGAAGAGGGGGAAACGCCACGGGGGCTCTGGAGCTGAAGATGGTGAATCAGAAGGGAAGTATCATTTTTTTTTTTTTTTTTCCCCCCCCCGGGCCCCTTTTTAAAAAATAAAAATTTTATTTTTTGTGGACCCCCCTTTAAAATTTTGTTGGCCTTGCCCTGCTTTATAGCCACCCTGCAAAGAACATCACTAAGTGATAACTGTCCAAAGGAATACATGCATGGGAAGCAATGACACCAGTTAGCTCCTGATGCGGCCAGCTTTTTAAATATCAGCATTTAGCAATCTAAGTCTAGCAAAGTGTTGCGTGGTCTGGAAGAGCTGGAGACCCAAAGGTTTTACAACCACAGTATAAAATGAACAGCCGGCTTATAACACCATGATATTTTTAGGTCCAACATGTTCTGATGATTAATTTCATAACGTATCTTCATAGCAGTCATAACTCAGCTTTTACAATACAAAGTTCGAAATCTGTTGCATAGACAAAGTTAAAAGAGAGCATTCTGACTGCATGCAGCCAATTCCCCATAAAACCCCAAATTTTCCACTAGTAAATTCTTCCCTCTACCCCAATTATAACCCTAAAATCACAACCCCTCAGCTTTTTTCCCCCCTCAATCTTTTTTTAAAAACCCTTTATATATCACTAAAGCTAAAGGTTTTCCCCTTCCCCTCAATCATATAACCTATAAACCCACAAGTTTCAGCCCCCTTCCTCAAATTCATATAACCCAAATATCACAGAGCTCATTTCTCTCCTTTTACTTTAAAAACTCTAATTTATCACAAACTACCCTCTCTCCTCTATCATATAAACCTATAAATCACAGAGTCAGCTTTTTTCTCCTCTATCCTTATAACCAAATCTATCACAGAGTCAGCCCCTCTCCTCTATCTTTAAAACCCCTTTAAAAACCCCGAGTCAATTCTCTCCTCTATAAATTTTAACCCTATATATCACAGAGCTCAGCTCCTTTATCATAAAAAACCCTATATACACGAGCTCAGCTCCTCCCCTCTATTTTTAAAAACCTTTATATCCCCAGAGCCAAAAAGTCCTCTCCCTTAATAAAACCCTATATATCACCGAGCTAAAGCTTCTCCCCTATCTTTTAAAACCCCTATATTCACAGGGATAGCCCCTTCCCTCTTTTAATAAAACCTCTTATATCACAGAGTCGTTCCTCTCCTCTATCATAAAAACCCTATCATCACATAGCTCAGCTCCTCTATCATATAATCCAATAAAATTCACAGAACTCAGTTCTCTCTTCCCCAAATAACCCTATATATACAGGGTCAGCCCCCCCCCTTTCCCCCTATCATTTTAACCCTTAAAATATCCAAAAGATTGCTCCCCTCCTCTATCATAAAACCCCAAATCATAAAGGGCCAGCTCCTTATCATAAAAATTCCTATATATCCCCGGAGCCAGCGGTTCCCCTACCATAAAACCCAAATTTTATCACAGAGTCCTTCTCTCCCTTTTATCATATAACCCTTATATCACGGGAGTCAGCTTCTCCCCTCATCTTTATAACCTTATAAAAACGAGCTCAGTTTTCTCTCCTCTATCTATCCCCCTATCTATCACAGAGCTCAGCTCCTCTCCCTAAAATAGGGCAGCAAAAATCATCTCACAGGTTTGTTTTTAGCTTTTTATTTTGGGCGGGATTTTTTGGGCCCCTCTTATCAAAAAAATGGAACTGATATAAAAATTAAAATTAAAAAAAATTAAAAATTTTTTTTTTTGTGCCCAAAAACTAGATTACCTTTAAAAAAACAAAAAGGGGCCCTTTCACAGGGGGGGACGTTAGCCTCAAACTGTAAATAGTCTCCATGGCTTAGGGAACCCTGGCTATACTCACTCAGTGGAATTGGATCTTGGTCTGAATCTCTTTCCTCTCAGTTTTTTTCTGCTACTGCTTATATTACCTGTAAGATATTAAAACACATTTTGTTATTCAATCATTATATTCAAATAGTTAAAGGGGTCTTACAAAACTTTTAAAAACCTCCCTCCCACTGCGGAAAAAATGGGAAAAACCCCCATACTTACCCCTCCCTTCACCACTTTTCCACGCCCCCGGGCCCCTTATGATGGGGGAAATTTTCAGATCACATGACACTGTAACTGATCTCTGGCCTCAGAAAATCACTTCCTGCCCCAGGGCATAAAGTAAATCACAGAGGTTTTGTTGGCAAACCGGCATCATGTGACCCAAAGGGAACGGGGACTAAATCAAAGGGGGACGGGGGGGAACACTGGAGCTCAAGAAACCCCTGGAACTGGTATGGGAGAGGTAATTATGGGCCCATTTTATTTTAAACTCGTGGAAGGTTTTTAAAAGTTTGAAGAAACCCTTTAAGCAATTGAAAATTTTTAAAGCTTTTTTTTTTAAAAAAAGATGGGAACACAGGAGAAAACTTTTGCAACCCTTTCTGTACAGTTAAAACCCAAAATTTTCCCTACCTTTTAAAAACCCCCAATCTGATGTTTTTCCCCACTCTTCTGACATGAAATCAAAATAAACCCTTCCCCGTTTTAGGCCCAAATTAAAGAACCAAAATTAATTTATATTTGCCAAATGCAAATTTAATGAGAGGGGAAAATTTTTAAGGGCTTTTTTTTTACTTTTTTTTGCAAAGTCAAAAGTTTCCAACTTTTCCCTTAGTAAAAGTCAGCCCCGGGGGTTATAAACCCGGGATGGGGGATTTTGGTTTTTGTTTTTAAAATTTTTTAAATTATATTTAAGTCAAAAAACCTGGTGAGCTACCCCCCCAAAAGGGCCCGTTTGAATAGGGGACGGATGTAAGTCAGAATGTTGTAAGTTGGGGACGGGCCTTTTTTTGTACTTTGCCCAAACTTTTGGATTTGGGGGCCCAAATTTTTTTGGGATCCTTCCAAAAGTTTCCTCAAAATTATTTGGGTTGGGAATTTTGGGCCCCCAATTCCTCCTGCCCGAAGGAAAAAACTGGGGCCATGTTTGTAGGTCCCTTTCTGGCACCTCCCTTTTTTCCGGGCTTTGCCCATAAAATTTTCAACGGGACTGAGATAAAGGGGCACTCCAAAACATTGATTTGGGTTTTTATCCTTAACCATTTTGGAACCAGTTTGGCAGTAGTTCGGGTTCATGTCCGGGGGGGAAAGCCCCATTTCCCCCCAAAATTTTTAACCCTTCCCGGGCTGATGTCTTGAGATTTTTGCTGCAGTTTTGGGCCACATAATTTTCTTTCCTCAGATGCCATCTATTTTTTTAAATGCACCATCCCTCCTCAGCAAAAAAACCCCCCACAAAAAGTGCTATAACCCCGTTTTATCAAAATTTGGGGATGGTTTTTCTTGGGCGGCAAAAAATTTCTCCCTTTTTTCCGCCCAATGAAAAAAGGGGTCATTATGGGCAAACAGTTCAATTTTTTTTTCCCCCAAAAATGTAGGTCTATTTTCCCTTGTGCATTTGAAAACCCATTAATTTTGGTTTTTATATGTTTTTTTTTGGAGTTTAAAGGCTTCTTCCCGGGAGAGTGGGCCCTTTTTTTGCTCATATTGATACAGTACTCGTTTCAAATGGGATAAGACACCCTTTTTACCAGCTTTCCCCCCAGGGATCTTCACAAGGTCGTTTTCTTCTGTTTTTTGGGGTTTGGGCCCGCATATGTCTGACCAAAGCACGTTCAAACTCTGAGACACAGACCCATCTCCTTCCTGACTGTATGATGGCTGGCCTTTCCCTTTTTGTTTGGACTTTTTGAATAATTTTTTTTTACAGATGAACCCTTTCAAACCCTTTTAAAGGGATTGGAAAAATTTCACAGCCCCAAGTCCCCTTCCTGATATCTTGGCTCATTCTTTAGGGCTTTTCCCTGATGTTACCCACAGAACAGTGTGGGTTTTTGGTTTTGAATTTTAAAAAAACACCACAGGTTTGTTTTTCTAATTAACTCAGAAAGTTTCCAATAAACCCTTTAGAACTTTCCCAAAAATTTTGACATCACTGTGTAGGGGGGTCCCCCAAAATTTTTTAAAGGCAAATAAAAATATTTTTAAGGAAAATTTTGACTTTGCAGAAAGTAATAAAAATGCCCAAATATCCTCTCTTATTATTCTGGCATTGGCAATCTAAATAATTTTGGGTTTCCCAAATTTACCTAAAACCGGGAAGGGTTTTTTCCCGAATTTTATTCAGATAGTAAGAAAAACCTGCAGATGGGGCTTTTCAAAATAAATGTATGGAAACTTTTGGTTTTAAAATGTAGTGCATAACTTCATTGGGGGTAAAAATAATTTTTCCCATGTGCAACAGCGTATTATTTATCATTGAAAAAACAAATGAAGGCCGCATGCAATACGCATCCTTTTAAACATATAATTTTGGGGCCCCCCATGTTGAAAGTCACGCAAATTTTTTGATCATGTCATATCATGCGATTCTGCTTCAATTCCACATGTATTTTTCCCACTGACTACAAAGGGGCAGTGAAAATCTGCATGAAATCCGTGCGTCTTTATTATTTTGATGCAGATTGTAAATGGATTCCATTCAGATATTTCCACAATGAAAAATACACCAAGTGAACGTACCCTGACCCGACTCTATTCACTTTTTCCCTTTTTTGCTTCCAAATTTATAAAAATAAAGGCCCCCAAATCTCTGCCAGATCAGCTGTACGACAGATCCCGATGGAACCCAAATGCCCCCAAAAGAAAATAATATGATTTCCCTTTTGGGTTTTGTCAGGTTTTTTGTTTAAATTTTTTTTGGGAAGAACAGGGCTGCGCGCTTTGGTCTTTGTGCCACCGAATTAGCTGGAGCTACTGACAGAGGCCTGATTCATATATCCCAAAAAATAGAGGTGTATAATGTCCCCATCTCTTTACAAATGTGTATATTGGCTATGAATAGAATAACAGTACAGAGATTTCTCCCATGATCTATTTATACCAGAACTGTACAAGGGGGCATCCCCCACTGTAGAAAGGAAAAAAGGGTTTTTACACCAACATAGGGAAGGGGGTTCTTTTTCTTTTTAAAAGCAGTTTACACTATTGAGCTTTTCTGGCATAAAAACCTTTTCCCCTGGTGATTTAATGGGTAAAAAAGAACCTTAAAGGGGGTTTTATTTTATTAAATTCCCCTTTAGAATAAAAGGGGGGGGCCCGTGAAAACCCAAACAAATTTGGGAATTGGATGTCCCTTAGCAAAAAGGGCTCGTTTTCCCCCAGGGTCCCTTTTTTTGTTTCTGTAAAAAACTGTTCCCCCGTGGGCCCGGCCCGGGGTTTCCCCCTCCCTTTTTTTTCATTGGCCCAGGCTCTACTAAATTTACCAAATCTGTCTGGGCTCCCCTTGGGGATTTACGGGGGCTGATTCCCCCGCCTCCCTTTTACTCCCGAATAAGGGGCCTGCAGCATTTCACTCTGCTAGTCAGAAGAAAAACCTAACACTGCAGTGTTTCTAATCAAAAACAGCAGAATTGTGCCTCGGGCCCAAATGCTCCTTGGGTAAACAGAGCAGGGAGATCTGTGCTGCTCATCCAGTCTTCATAGAAGACTGAATTCAACTGTAACAAACCTCCAGCTGTGAGAGGAGAAGAGATCAGTGCTCCTAGTTCATAGAAGGCTGTCTAGACTGAATGCAGGCACGTGATATGTAAACAGCTCTTACAAAATAAGACTTCATAGGGAGAGGACAGTGAGATGTGGACTCAGACAGAGAGGGGAGGGGGAAGAGCACACTGACTCGGAGCGAGCATGAACAGTGAAGGGGGGATGATGTCATTCCCCTTCAGTTAAGAAACACCCAGCTGGGAGGGAAACAAACGCCCCTGGATTTCAGGAAATGAGAGACTCAAGCTTCAAGAGAACAGCCGAACTGATGAAATGATACATCCCCTTTAATTCCTTTTATAAAAGTTATAATACTATATTATTATAGTATTATAATTGGCTGGAGGTGGGGGATAAACCCGCCTGGGAATACCCCTGGATCTATCGTGACTGCCCCTGGACTGCCTGAGTATGCTCCAAACTCTCTGGGAATGCCCCCAGACCAGCCAGGAAGGCCTTTTAGAAGCAGGGTTTGGCCAAAGCCAACACTTCGTGACTGGTTTGCAGGTCACTAGAAATCCAAACGTGGCCTTCACATGGCCTTCAAACAGTATGTTGTGCAGGTCTGTATTACTTCATAATTAGAGACATGTTATTGATCTAGGTATTTCCACCTAGAATGAGGACATTTGCACTTCATAAAGTATTGTATTTTTATTGCATATCCAGAATTAGGGCGACATGTATGAAAACTGTCTTGGTCTAAGACTTTTCATGTTGCCTATAGCAACCAGAGTGCCCCTTTCATTTTTTCAGAAATGAAAGGGGAACTCTGATTGGTTGCTAGGGGCAACAAGAAAAGTCTTAGACCAAGACCGTTCTTATACATGTGGCCCTTAGTGTTTATCCTAATTCTGGATCAACAGGGCAGGAAGAAAGGTTGAATTAGTGAACTTCTTTAACCTTATTGTATGACTATGTGGACATAATCACAAAAAGGCTCAAGAAGAAAGCAACAACTAATAGAAGCTGTGACCCACTCTTCCTGGTACCAATAGAACTCATTAATCCAAATGATAGGCCAGGTCCAACAGAACCAGGGTATCTTTAGGACAACAGTTTATTGCATGTTTATTACGGCTAATATCATTGCATAATGCAATTTGAGTCACAAACGCCCATCTTCTGCTGGAATATCATGGTTGATAGAGTAGACCAGATACTCAAAATCATTAACAATCAGCGTTCCAGTGTCTCCCAATTTGTGGTGGATTCGCTGTCAGATTCACAGAACTCACCTTGCCAGGAGTTACTTCTTGGTCGTCCATTTTCACAAACATCGGAGACGTGTTTGGTGTCTGGGATCCTTTCGCTCCATGAGTGAGACAGACCATTAGACCTACGAAGAGAACAGACGTAAATGAATCCATCTTCTGCAGTACAGCGAGGATGTGTTGGTAGTGCTGGACAAACACCATGGAAGAAAAGAGATTTGATATCCCAGGGATTATGAAGATAACCTGATCACTAATTTAGGGGCATCTGTGGATCACAAAAATGATGAGACCTTTAGGAAGAGCTTTACTTTTGTATTGCTTGCCAGTGCAACCAACTGTGTATTTTTTGAAATTGCACATAATGAGTTGGCTTTTATCATATGTAGCACCACGCTTACCTATAGGCTGTGTCTGGTATTGAAGCTTAGCCCCTTGCACAGAATACGAATGTACTGCAATACCTGAGTATTGCAGGTCATTAGTATTCTGTGCAAGGGGCTAAGCTTCAATACCAGACACTTCGGGTGAATTAGAGTGGAACTGTTACTGGAAAAAAAAATGTAATACCTAGAAAACCCTTTACAGAAGAAACAGTATGGCATCTCCTAGCGCTTTCTGTTATTTATATCCCCTATAGGGTCACTTAGAAGTGTAGGAAAAAGTTCATTAAAGTTAAAGCATATGTCAAATTTTATAAGATTTTTGACATGTCCTAGTGACATACTGAGGCTTTGCTATGTTTGGCTCTCCTTTAAGAAAACTATGAGAGTCCATAGTTGCCCTTTTTATTCTCTGAAGAGATGAGCAGAGCCAAACACAACCAAAAGAGGAAGAGCTCTTAGCGTACTGCTTCTGTCACTTCATTTCAGCGATCAGTGGGGACAGTGTCAGACTGGGGTGCAAAGGTCCCACCTGTGGAATTTCATTTTAAGGGCTCATTAGTGGAGTTGATTCTGAGGGCACTCCCTACACCTACTGTACAATACTGTACATGTCTCTAAGGGTATGTTTACACAACGTAGTTGCGGGCCGTAATTGCGCTGCCCTAGAAATACGATAAAAGGAGTGCTATGATTTCCAGGCGTATTCCCCGACTCCCATAAAAAGAAGTGAAGGGAAAATATAGGAGAGTGGGCTGTAGTGCTGTTGAAAATATGCACTGGCCAGCACGTACTTTCAACAGCAGGCATGTAGCGTCGCGCACAGATACGTGCCGCTATATGCTGTGTGAATTCACCCTTACAATTTGCCTCTTGCTTTGTGCCTCTTTCTGCCTCTCCCAAGCATGCGGTTTAAATGAAGCTCCAGGCCTGTCATGCTCAGGGGCCCACCGGGGGATTGCCCGGTGGACCACTCCAAGCCTGAGTGAGGGTCTCAGTTCCAGGTCTATTAAACAACAGTGCCCGATAGCCCCTTATTAAGAAGGTGTACCGGGTTCTGTTGTGGTGTCTGTTATTTTGGCAGGAAGGATAGTGCAGCACTCCAGACCTTTTCTTCCTGTCAAAGGTGATGGAACTACCGATAAAGGCTCTGAACGTGACATAGCCTCTGACGGCAGTATGAACAGACCCCAACACAAGCAGACTTTGCTGCGGATTTGCAGCGAGATATGCAGGAAAAACTTTCTGCTGTGGTTGGACCTGGCTTTAGGAGCTCTACACCCAGAAATAAATCATAAAAAAACATAAAAAGAAAACTTACCTATTTGTCAGACCTTCTGCAAACTAACAGACTAGCAAAAACCTGAAACATAGAATGGGGGCTACCTTCTAATATCATCTATCATCAGAGGGAAAGAATTATGAGTGTAAGGCTTAATTAAGAAGCCAGGCATAGCCTTTAAACTAATTCTAAAATTGTAAGACAAAATGATCAGGACATCTGTCTATGAGCTGAAGCTCAAGAGAATGTGGGTGATACAGTAAGATAATAGCAGTGACTGACCTTTCATCTCTGCTATTCCTAGCTGAGCCTGTTAGAGGGACATTGGTTATTGAGGGGTTTAAACAGCAGGGCTGATGGATACAGAGCAGTAAAAGGTTAATGTTTGTCAGTGACAATAAAGAAGCTCCTATGCTGCTGATAAGACACAGCAGGAAGTGAAATCACCATCCCCCTTGCTAGAACACAGAGAAGTGGTTGGTAACTTGTGTACACAAGCAGGAGATAAGAACTGTTCTGGCTCTGAAAGGAAGCAGAATCAGAAAAGTAATGTATTTGGTAATAGTCTTTATTGACCTTTGCCTACAAGTTTAAAGCTAATCAATGTGGTGAGAGTACACCTTTACATTTTTGCTTCATTTTAGAGGAGTTCTTATCTCCTGCTTGTGTACACAAGCTTCCTTAGGTTGCCAAGCACCTCTCTCTGCTCCAGCAGTGGCCAGGATGGCGAGGTCACTGACTGCTGTGTCTTCCCAGCAGCACAGGAGCTTGTGTATGTTTGTTATAGACAAAATGTAACCCTTTAGACCTTGGTAACCTCCTGCCTTGCTGTTATAACCCCTCCATCACCAATATCCCTTTAACAGACCCAGCTTCGAATAGCAGAGCTGAAATGTAAGTCACTGCTGTAGAACCACCCACAACCTGAACAAGAAGTGTGGTCCTGAAGCTGACTGTGAAGAGCAGGTTCTGTCAAACAGCATGGCGTGAACACCCCTTTAAAAACTTGGAATGGCCAAGTCAAAGTCTTGACCTTAATCCAACAAAAATGTTGTGGAAGTTGCTCGAGCGAGCAGTTCATGGGAGAAAATCCATGAACATAAGAGAGGTGAAACCGTTTTGTGGAATAGGTAAAAATTCCTCTAAGCAGATGTGCAAGACTAATCAACAAATACTAAAATCATTTAGGGTTGCAGCACAAGAGGGTCAGACCAGATACTGAAAAGAAAGGTTCACATACTTTTGCCATTATCAGTGTGATATTGGATCATTTTCCCAGGTAGTAAATAACTACGTCTAATACTTTTGACTCATGTTAGATTTGGTTTTTTATCTACTTTTAGGACTTATTTGAAAATCTGATATACAGTAGTTTTAAGTCAAATTTATGTAGAAATATGAAAAATTCTGAAGTGGGGGTCCCAATTTTTCAAGCACCTCTGTATAGTATATGAAAAAAGGTTTGGCAAAGAGGAGGCAAAGTTTGCACCCGACCCTGGATCCTATGGAGATATAAACTGTCCTTGTGCCCCATATGAGGAGAGGGTGTCGCTGTTGCAAATTCTGTGTTGGGACCAAGGTAAATTCCTAGGAAGCTGACTCCCCTAGATGACCTAGCTTTCACTATTGTTTTAGGATGCCAGTCTTAATTCTACCAACAAGCTGTTATGGACCACGGTGATGCATTGAAAGTAGATAGTCATTGTATCATGCAATGATGAATCCAACCAGTTCAGAAAGTCAAGTGTATAAGATTAACAACAATTGTTTGCTTTGACTTCAAAGGAGCAAGTGATTGTGAATGACTCCCTTCTTTACCCCAAGATCAGTCCCATGTAGGAAACCACCTTGTTGTATTTACATGCATCACCCTCTACTGTTTCAGTGCCATAATATGCACAATTTTAAATCAATGACTTAAATGTAACCTGCCAGGTGGTTTATACTCCCTCTCTGAAAGCAGAATATAATAGATGTGTAGGCTTATATGATTTGGGGCAGGATTTCAGAGGGAAAGCAGAGAAAATACTGACGCTCAGCTTGTCTATCATATCCCTATACATCACAGAGCTCAGCTTCTCTCCTCTATCACAAAACTCTATATATATCACAGAGCCAGCCTCTCTCCCTCTATCATATAACCCTATATATCACAGAGCTCAGCTCCTCTATCATATAACCCTATATATCACAGAGCTCAGCTTCTCTCCTCTATCATATAACCCTATACACTCACCGGCCACTTTATTAGGTACACCTGTCCAACTGCTCGTTAACACTTAATTTCTAATCAGCCAATCACATGGCGGCAACTCAGTGCATTTAGGCATGTAGACATGGTCAAGACAATCTCCTGCAGTTCAAACCGAGCATCAGTATGGGGAAGAAAGGTGATTTGAGTGCCTTTGAACGTGGCATGGTTGTTGGTGCCAGAAGGGCTGGTCTGAGTATTTCAGAAACTGCTGATCTCCTGGGATTTTCACGCACAACCATCTCTAGGGTTTACAGAGAATGGTCCGAAAAAGAAAAAACATCCAGTGAGCGGCAGTCCTGTGGGCGGAAATGCCTTGTTGATGCCAGAGGTCAAAGGAGAATGGGCAGACTGGTTCGAGCTGATAGAAAGGCAACAGTGACTCAAATAGCCACCCGTACAGCCAAGGTAGGCAGAAGAGCATCTCTGAACGCACAGTACGGTGAACTTTGAGGCAGATGGGCTACAGCAGCAGAAGACCACACCGGGTGCCACTCCTTTCAGCTAAGAACAGGAAACTGAGGCTCCAATTTGCCCAAGCTCATCGAAATTGGACAGTAGAAGATTGGAAAAACGTTGCCTGGTCTGATGAGTCTCGATTTCTGCTGCGACATTCGGATGGTAGGGTCAAAATTTGGCGTCAACAACATGAAAGCATGGATCCATCCTGCCTTGTATCAACGGTTCAGGCTGGTGGTGGTGGTGTCATGGTGTGGGGAATATTTTCTTGGCACTCTTTGGGCCCCTTGGTACCAATTGAGCATCGTTGCAACACCTTGTGGAATCTATGCCACGAAGAATTGAGGCAGTTCTGAAGGCAAAAGGGGGTCCAACCCGTTACTAGCATGGTGTACCTAATAAAGTGGCCGGTGAGTGTATATCACAGAGCTCAGCTTCTCTTATCATATAACCCTATATATCACAGAGGTCTGCTCCTCTATAATATAACCCTACATATCAGAGAGCTCAGCTTCTCTCCTCTATCATATAATCCTATATATCACAGAGCTCAGCTTCTCTCCCTCTATCATATAACCCTATATATCACAGAGCTCAGCTTCTCTTCTCTATCATATAACCCTATATATCACAGAGCTCAGCTCCTCTCTTCTATCATATAACCCTATATATCACAGAGCTCAGCTCCTCTCCTTTATCATATAACCCTATATATCACAGAGCTCAGCTCCTCTCCTCTAGCATATAATCCAATATATCACACAGCTCAGCTTCTCTCCCTCTATCATATAACCCTATATATCACAGAGCTCAGCTTCTCTCCCTCTATCATATAACCCTATATATCACAGAGCTCAGCTCCTCTCCCTCTATCATATAACCCTATATATCAGAGCTCAGCTCCTCTCCTTCTATCATATAACCCTATATATCACAGAGCTCAGCTCCCTCTCCCTCTATCATATAGCCCTATATATCACAGAGCTCAGCTTCTCTCCTCTATCATATAACCCTATATATCACAGAGCTCAGCTTCTCTCTATCATATAACCCTATATATCACAGAGCTCAGCTTCTCTCCTCTATCATATAACCCTATATATCACAGAGCTCAGCTCCTCTCCCTCTATAATATAACCCTATATATCACAGAGCTCAGCTTCTCTCCCTCTATCATATAACCCTATATATCACAGAGCTCAGCTTCTCTCCTTCTATCACATACCCCTATATATCACAGAGCTCAGCTTCTCTCCCTCTATCATATAATCCTATATATCACAGAGCTCAGCTTCTCTCCTCTATCATATAACCCTATATATCACAGAGCTCAGCTTCTCTCCTCTATCATATAACCCTATATATCACAGAGCGCAGCTCCTCTCCCTCTATCATATAACCCTATATATCACAGAGCTCAGCTCCTCTCCCTCTATCATATAACCCTATATATCACAGAGCTCAGCTTCTCTCCTCTATCATATAACCCTATATATCACAGAGCTCAGCTTCTCTCCTCTATCATATAACCCTATATATCACAGAGCTCAGCTTTTCTCCTCTATCATATAACCCTATATATCACAGAGCTCAGCTTCTCTCCCCCTATCAAATTCTGCTTTAAGATATGACAGCATAAAACACCTTTAAAGGGACAGATAAAATTAAGTCAGAGCCCCCAACACTAAGAACGGAGGTGCAGCTACTTTGAAGTCAAATGATTATGGATTATCCTTTATTACTATAACACACAGAAGAAAATTAAAAAGGAATCAAACCTTCTGCAAAACAATGAAATGTTCTGACTAATGGAATAATGTGGGATGGAACAGGCAGAAATCTGAAAATGCGACAGAATAGCAGACCTCTTCTTAGAACTAGATCCTGAGTTTGAGCTGACTCCGGGAGGCAAGTCGCTATAAAAGGAGTCGACATCTCCAGCCTTTTTTACATAATCTCCCTGGGGTATTTGTCTAAAGCATAATAGATATTGTAAAGTCAGAAAACAAGACAAACGCACATAGAAACGACACAGACATCAAAGCATTAGTTCAGAGGGGAGGGACAGAGAGGGGATATGGGACATGTATGTTTGACTACAGGACACAAGTCATTAACATGAGGCTCTTCTCTGATGGACAGCGGATATGCATGGAATATAGCTGCCTGACTAATGGGGGCATAGTAGCACTAGTTATGCACCTGCAGGCCAGGTCTCCAAGATGGCGGCGTTATCAGCAGCTAACTATCACAGATTTTGTCTAATTATAATGATGTCTAATGGGATTTCCAAAAATTGCATATATTTAGAAAATATGGTAGATGGTTTGTGACTATTGGATATGGATATGCTGGTTCTTGTTAAGATATATTGCATATCACAAGGCATTATGGGAAAGGAGCTGTGAAAATCAAGCGCCCTCTATTGGATGTAACAAATCCTCAATTTGCTTCTGATTCACTGAATCTTTGAAGAGAACCTGTCACATAGATTATTCCCCCTTTGCTGAGGGCAGCACAAGCAAATGTCAGACCTGCTGTTTCCAGCGCTGTGTCACTTATTCTGTAAGATGCAGCAGTTTTAGTGTATTTAATGCTCAAATTTGCAGTTTTCAGCCGGAAGAGTCATTCAGAAGTTTTTTGAGGGGTAAATGCTTTAAAACTGCTGCATCTTACAGAATAAGGGGCACAGCACTGGAAACAGCAGGTCTGTCACTAGCTTGTGCTGTCCTCAGTAAGAGGGGCACAATCTATGTGACAGGTTCCCTTTAAAGAGAAAAACTCTACCTACCTATATGGTGCTCTCCCCAAGGAGAGATATTCCCCTTTCCAAGTCACTCATTACCTCCCACCCATCCAGCCGGTATCACTCTGCTCTACAGAGATGAGGGGCAAACCTCAAAAAGGCTGTATGTAGATGAGTGATACTGGCTTGGCTAAAATCCCTTTTGCTTCTTAAAGGGAACCTGTCACATAGATTATGCCCCCCTTGCTGAGGACAGCACAACCTAGTGTCAGTCCTGCTGTTTCCAGCGCTGTTTCCAGCACTCTGTAAGATGCTGTAGTTTTTGTGTATTTAATGCTCATATCTAAAGTTTTCAGCCAGAAGAGTCATTCAAAGAGTCAGTTTTTTTTCAAACCCGGCCCACCTGAGGCTAGCCCCACCGACCTGACAACTGATTAACCTATTACTTTTAATAGGTAGAAACATGTGAATAACTGTCAGTGGGTGGGGCTAACCTTTGGTGGGTGGGGCTAACTGCTCATGAATAAGATTTGAGGGGTAAATGCTCTAAAACTACAGCATCTTACAGAATAAGGGGCACAGCGCTGGGAACAGCAGGTCTGTCACTAGCTTGTGCTGCTCTCAGAAAGGGGGCATAATCTATGTGACAGGTTCTCTTTAAGAAGCAAAAGGGATATTAGCCAAGCCAGTATCACTAATCTACAGACAGCCTTTTTGGGGTTTGCCCCTCATCACTGTAGAGCAGAGTGATACTGGCTGGCTGGGTGGGAGGCAATGAGTGGCTCAGAAAGGGGAATATCTCTCCTTGGGGAGAGCACCATATAGGTGTGTAGAGTTTTGAGATTGCCTTTTTGCCCTCTCTGCTTAGTAGAGGGCAAAAGGTCAATCTCAAAACTCTACACACCTATATGGTGCTCTCCCCAAGGAGAGATATTCCCCTTTCTATGATATATTGCAGTGATTTAAAGAGTAAAATTATTATTTTTTTTTTACTTTAATGTAACCATAAAGCTACCGTTTTTCCCGATAGAAGACACCCCCGATAGAAGACGTAGCGGGATTTAGGGAAGTCGACTAATGTAAAACCCCCGAAAGTAA
Source organism: Phyllomedusa bahiana (assembly GCA_025379985.1). Taxonomy (NCBI): domain Eukaryota; kingdom Metazoa; phylum Chordata; class Amphibia; order Anura; family Hylidae; genus Phyllomedusa; species Phyllomedusa bahiana. Next base: position 41,807 of record JAODAL010025713.1, on the reverse strand, counting down.
AACTAGTAAACTACTTGTCTGCGTGGGGCCGGGAATGGCCCGGGGGCCGACAGGGACGCTTTTTTTTGCGGGTCCTCAGGGAGGAAAATACTGAATTCCCAGTACCGGGGCAGTGTCCGGGCGCTGCGCGGCCCGGGGGTGTCCGCGATTCCTTCACATATGCGACCCTCCGGGGCGCAAATAAGTGAAGGGATACCAATGCGGGGAGAGAGCGAACGCTCCGTGCCCGCAGGGGGCCCCCGGCGACCTAGATGGGGCTGTCCCCAGCTCCCGGCCAAGGGTGTCATCACGCTGCGTGCGCGGCCTGATGATGTCACCCCACTGTGCCAGAAGAAGAATAGAGCAGAGCGGAGAGCGGGGGCCGGGGATTTTTTTTTTATTTTGATATTTTTTGCCTCAGCCGCCTATACTTGCCCTTTTCCGCCCTAACCTGCTGGCCCCATACCTGCCTACAGCTGCCTATACCTGCCCTATACCCCGCCACAGCCGACCCTATACCCCGCTACAGCCGCCCCATACCTGCTATGGGCCATATACCTGCCAATATAAGACATACCCCGAAAGTAAGAAAAAGTGGGATTGCGTGATTTAAAGAGTAAAATTATTATTTTTTTTTTACTTTAATGTAAACCAGTGACTAGCTATCTCCTACAGTTTGTGTCAAGCTCTAAGCCCACTTGCCAAATTTGGCCCGCCACATCATTTTGTGTGGCCTTATAGGTAAGAAATCGCATCAATGTACTGAAGTTCTGCTTGCAGAGTTTTGTTGATGCATAAGATTGTTCAAGGTGATGTGCCTTATGTATTGGTAACTAAACAAATGGACCTACTCCTACCTTGTGGTGGCTTCCTTCTTTATGATCCGTGCTTTACAACTTTTGGCTATCCAGCTGTTGGAACACTACAACTCTCAGCCTGTCTGGATAGGGTATGCGGGGAGTTGAAGCGCTGCTCACAAAAAGTTAGAGATATTGGGCTTGTGGGTGAAATTTCAGGATGGACACCATGGGTGACATGTATGAACGGGGCTGCGCTTCGCAATAATTTTCCAACCCCCGTACCCCAGTATCCGCCACATTACATTGAAGTGCGCCGATCTCGGGGGGGGGGGGGGGGGCGGCGACTAGAACCGGAGCTTCGTTACGGCAATTCCATTCGCATTACCGCTGGAACAGGTGGAGCACTTTCAAAGTGGTTTACCTGAGCCAAAATTGTCATCTTGGCGCTAGAATGCGTCTGATTTATGACCCGCAGTAGAACAGGTTCATAAATCAGGTGCATTTTACACTATTATAATGAGCATGAAAACTGGCATCTAAATGCCAAAAATCATAAATGTTGCCCAAAATGTATCGAAAGTTTTTTTAAAATGCACTAAATGAGAGCATCTCTTCCTTCTGATGCACACGTCCAACTGTTCAGTGTTTCAGTACTTTTTGCACAACTTGCTGATCTCTAACAAGGAGCTTAATGGCAAAAAACAGGTGTTTGGTTCCTGAATCGCCCAATACATTGAGGGGATCAATTTCATTTGGGATTTAAACCGTCCTTCTCATCCTGCTGTTCAAATTTTGACATCATTAGACCAAGACAACACCTTACAATTGATCAGTAGTAAGTTGTCATTGCAAGGCTTCAAGCATGATGTTCTCATACAGAAGTGGCCACTGAGCTTAGAGTGTCACAGTGTCATCAGCAGGTTGTATCAGACAGAGAGACTGGAAGAGTCACAGAAAGGGAAATAAGTGGACCTCCTCTGGCTCTATCACACACTGATGAGTAACCAATGCCCTGCGAAAATGGATGATGAATGCAACAACTGCAGGCACATTTAAGGGATGAGAGAGGCAACCAAGTGTCACATCAGACCATTCATAACCATTTACATTAGCATGGTCTGAGTGCTGGACGACCTGACCGCAACACCAGACACAGGCATCATCATCATCATCATCTTACATGGGCCATGAAGCATTTACGCCAGATGAGGGACCAGTGCTCCTCAGTGCTGTTTAGTGATGAACGTCAATTCACTGAGTAGAAATGATGGCCGCCAACGAGACTGGAGACGTTAAGGAGAGTGCTATGCATCAGCCAGGTCAGGTACCGTTGCCAGTCGTCTAGGACACAAACCACGCGGGTATAAATGGTTACGTCTTGAAAGAGCATCTACGCTGGATGTGGGACCAGTGCTCCTCAGTGCTGTTCAGTGATTACAGTCAATTTACTGTTAGCAGAAATGATGGCCGCCTACGATGTTGGAGACATCAAGGAGAGCACTATGCATCAGCCACTGTTGTCACCAGATGAGCCTTTGGTGGTGGAGGTGTTACAGTGTGGGCAGATGTGTCTAATCAATATAGAACTGCCCTACACTGTGAATGGTACAGTGATGGCCGCTACTAATAACATCATTCATCCAGTTATTGTGCCTCTGCATGAACAACACAGGGATAATTTTATCTTCATGGACGGCAATGCTCCAGCTCATCGAGGTTAAGTCATTAGGGACCGGCTGCTGGAGACTGGGGAACCTCAAATGGACTGGCCTGCACTTTCTCCAGACCTGAACCCCCTAGAGAACCTATGGGATCAGCTGAGTCACTGTGTAGAAGCTTGTAACTCTGTACCCCTGACCCTCAATGACCGGAGGGGCCCCTTCAAGAAGAGTGGGAAGCCTCAGCAGTCAATACCTCCACTTGTGAGCAGCACGAGACATCGGTGTCAATCTGTAATTAATGCTCAAGGCCACATGACACGTTATGGAGACATTGACATTTTTTGATGGTGTACACCCTGCACTGTTGTTGGCTTTTGTTTCATTAAATTGTTTGAAATGAGTAAATCAACATTGCACGCTACAACTTAAAGGGAATCTGTCACCAATTTTTTTTTTTTACTTATTAAAGCACGCCCCTGATCCATATTCTTTTCCTCTCAACCGTTTTTATATCCTGACTGTAGATTTCTCTATTCGGCCATCTATATATGATTGTGCGGAAGACTTTCTTGCTTGCACTGCTTTAACAGCAGTCAGAGAGATACTTTACAGCAGCTTCATGCACATAGGATTCTTAAGACAGATTCTGTCCCATAGACTTGTATAGGAGAGTTTTCACTGTGAAGGGAGGGGAGAGGGGGAGCTGTGACATCTCCTCTTGTGACTGGTGGATTCTGTGTTATCTGTACACAATGGTGTCTCCTTTCAGTTTAACCCTGCTGTTACTGATAATGAGCACACTGCTGAAAAGCTCTCTAAACAGAGCAGGAAGTGTCAGACTATTATTAGGATTAGGATTAGTGGCCAAAGTGAAAGCTGCAGGATTTAAGAATTATTAAAAAAAATACTGAAAGTGATATGGAAAATCAAAAAAAAAATAACCAAAAATTCCTAAAAAATAAAAATGTGAGCTAAACAATAAGACATTTTTTTTGATGACACATTCACTTTAAGTGGCTACAGGATAAAATATCACTATAGCTTTGAATTTTTAAGTTTTCTGTAAATCACACCTGAAAGCCTAATATCTCTAACTTTTTGAGTGAAGATGCATGTTCTAGTGATATCTAATCTGGTTGTATCAAATAATCTAATTTCACCTGTTTCTCTTTTTCTTTTTTTCTGTAGCCAGGACAACCTTTTTTTTGTTGTGTGACTTTTTTGACCATGTAATAGGTAAAAATCTAACCCCGAGACTCCATTTTTGGCCAGATAGCTGTCCACTCATGTCATGTAAACCTACCAAATCCCATTCCAACCCATCCCATGAACTTTGCTCCATTGTGGATTGAAGTCTGCTCCATTGTGGGCTATTTGGTATCATTGTCCCCTGATGAACCCAGCATCATTCTTTAAAGGGGGAAATGTGTTGAGAGCATAGATATCAAGAGATTTACTAATATTAGATATATTGATCTCAGATTATATTAATACTGGTCCTATGTGGTCTAATTGAATAAATAGTGTATAACCAGGGTATAGGTTACCAATGCAGGGCTGCCCTTTTTAGGGCGATTACCCTGTATTCATGAGCAGGGTTAATTATAGGGCCATTGTAGGGATAGTAACTCATTTTGGAATCCCATACAGACCCCGCACCATATTTTGGATTATTGGGACCTGCTCTTGTATTTACTACAAGCCGAAAAGCCATCAGTGGTGAGGGAGGCAACTGTCCATGGTGGTGTGAGTATTGGCATCTTTAAATTTGCTTGTAGGGGTCTTATAATCATTATTAAAAGTTAAGTTCTATCTATATACTTAGGGATCTTTTCATACGTAGAGTTGGCCAGTCGGCACCAGGTTTATACATGTCGCCCATAGGGTCTACACTGATTATTTAGGTTTTTAGTCGAAATAGATGTCAGTTCAGGGGCCATATAGCTCGAAGCTTTGGATGCTAAGTGTTAGAGTGGGCACCAATAAGCTAGGATATTTGGATACAGGGCTAGGGCAGTAAACCTGCTTAGTTGCCACCTAGATGAATACAATTTCTGGAGCAATGTATCTTCAGCTAGGGCACACATGTCCTGAGATGCATCTCATAGTAATACACAAAGCACACCGAGACAATGTCTAACCAAAAACAGTTCTATCAAACAGCTCGTACTGCTTCTTACAGACAAACACTGAAACGTGACCACGACCTGTTCTAAACTGAAGTAGTTTGCGGATGTAGCAGTGCTGAGTTTGTCATTTAAAGGGATCCTGTCATGTTGTACTAGCAGCCTGATCTGCCAGCATCATATTATACGGTAGAAGGAGCTGGGCTGGTTGATAAATATTTGGGTGGAAAAAATATTTAGCATAATTTATTAATATAAATATCCACTTAATCTGTGCTTGGGAGTCCAGTGGGCGGTCCTACTTAGCTAATTTTATTCATAAACTTGCAAAAAAATGGAACATTATTTACTTAAAATCACAGCATCCATGGCCAAACCTACGGCTATAGTACTGGTTCTTATCCAATGTGCAGTTATGTAGTTGGCAATTGCTCCCCTCATGAATAGTAGGTGTGTGAATGATTGTTCATCAGTCTTATGGATCTGTGTAGCTTCTTCAACATAGCACTGGGGCTGTTATTGCTTCCTTGACTCAGGTAGCGCGCCGGACCAGGGCCCCGCCCCCCTGGGGGAGGCGCGGCATGACCTGGCACGCTGGGCGCGACCGGAGCGCGCTCCCTGGAGGTGAGGGGGAGTGAAAATAGTTCCGGGCGCGGAGTGGCGGTATTTAACATCCGCACTCCGCCCGGAAGAACAGACGGCAGCACGTGTGAGGCAGAGAGGAGCCCGTGCTGCCGCTGCTGTCCCTGGTCGGCGGAGCAGCGTAGGTAGGATTCAGAGTGTGGTGTCGGCGGTTTGGTGGCGCCTGGGGCAATAGGATGGCTGAGGGGGAGCAGCAGTTATAGTAGCTGCGGAGGCTGGCGTCGTCCAGAGGCGCAGCCTGGCTTCAGAGCGCAGTTCAGGCGGTGCTGGGAGACTCGGGCGCGGCCCCAGCACAGGAGGGTGAGGGGAGGAGCAGGCGCAGACGTCGGGCCAGACCTCCACAGAGGCTGAGCCCAGATTACACACCGAGGGCCCACCGTCGCCGGGAGAGCCCTTCTGGGGACCCACGCGTGCTGGTGGGCAGTCCTCTCTGCCTGGGAGGCATCCGAGTGAGCCGGCGGGCTCTGCGGGGGACAGTGGGCCAGTTACCCATGCTGGGGTAGGTCTTGCTGTCGCCCCTTTACCCACGGTCCGGTCCAGGGTTACGGTGGCCCCACCTGGCGATGCTCCGGTAAGGGTGATCGCCCACCGGCTTCAGCGAGAGCGACGGGGGAGGTGATGGCCCATCCGGGTACAGCGGGCGGCCGGTCCCGGCAGGGAATCCGCGGCAAGCTCTAGGGCTCCAGTGGACGTATGGAGATCATCGCCTCGGGACCCGTGGACTGAGCAGGTTGGCCTCCCCCCATCGGGGGTAGAGGGCTTTGTCCCGAGCCGCCGGGCAGCGGACGAGGACCAGCGGGCTCCAGCTGACGACGGTCGTGAACTCCGGGGCGCGGCTGGTGGGTCCACAACCCCCACGCAGCCTGGTGAGTATATGTCCTTGTCCTGTTCGTTTCCCCGTATTTTGCAGTCCCCGGCCAGGAGTGTGAGGAGCGTGGGGTTAGCTCAGGGGCAGGAGGGTCGGGGGCGCGGGCGTGTAGCAGGGGAGCAGGGGGAGGCTCGAGGTGGCGGGGAGGTGGTGAGAGCGTCTTTTCCAATGAGCGCATGGGTAGCGCCGCAGCCTTCGGGGGTTGTGCCTCCGGTTGGTGGTGGGAATCCTCCTTGGATAGGGGCTGTGCAGGCGGTGTCGGGAAAGGGGGTAACGGTGTCGGTACAGACAGATAAGGAGCAGCAGAAGTCTGTGCGGTTGGATGACAAAGCAAAGGGTGAGGTGTATGTTTGTTTTGAGGGGCTGTTGGGAGCGCACTTGAAACAGGAGGTGCGCGAGAAGATTTGGAGGGATGAAGATGTGGAGATTTTCTCCCTCCTCCCCCTTGAAAAATTTAATTTGGATAGGGGGAAGAAGGAGGAGAGTAAGAAGGAGGAGGAGGAGAAGCGTCAGTGGTGCCTTATTCCGAAGACATGAAAAAAACTTTGAGACTCTCGGTTCACATATTTTGATCAAAAGATGTTTAAGCTGTCCACGACTTTCAACGTGATCTCAAAATCGGGTAGTCCTATGCTATCTTTACCTCTCAATCGAGCCAATCTGGCCTCTCACTGGGTCAACCGACCTCCATTATTCAGAGAGAAAAAATAAAAAACACCCAACCTGCAAGCTGCCCTTCTTATGACAGCCTGTGAGAGTGGGCGGGGACAGAAACCCAAAATGCAAGCACCCCTTCCTTCCCATATAGGTTAAAATCAATGTACACCAAGTATAACGTATGTTTCTGCACACGCGCCCACTCTCACAGGCTGTCATAGAAGGGCAGCTTGCAGGTTGGTGTTTTTTTATTTTTTCTCTGAATAATGGAAGTCGGTTGACCCAGCGAGAGGGCCAGATTGGCTCGATTGAGAGGTAAAGATAGCATATGACTGCCGATTTTGAGATCACGTTGAAAGTCGTGGGCAGCTTAAACATCTTTTGATCAAAATATGTGAACGAGAGTCTCAAAGTTTTTTCATGTATGATAGATAGCATAAATGCTTCTTTAGGGATTTCCACGTAGTGTATTATTCCGCAGACATTCACCAATTGGCTGCAGGCTTTTGCCATTTTAGCGAGCGTTATCGGGGAGAAGGCCCCGGAAAACTGCTCGGCCCTTTTTTGTTACATGGATGCGATTGGAGAGGCGCATTGAGCGTATGGGGGGCTGGCGTGGTTGCGTTATGATGAACAATTCCGGCAACAGAAAGCTGTTCGCCCGTCCATGCGCTGGGATCACAAAGACATTGGTCTTTGGTTGAAAGTTATGGCCTCAACGAAGTTTGGGTCGTCCTTTCAGAAGGGGGGGGGGGCGGCGCTGCCGGCCACGGCGGTTCCGCCAGGGGTCGGGGGGGAGGGGCCCAATCTGGGGGGCAAAAAGGGGCTTGCTGGCAGTTAAATAGTGGCCAGTGCAAGTTCAGAACAGGATGTAAGTTCAAACACATCTGTTCCTTTTGTGGTGCAGCGTCACACACAGTCGCCCATTGTTTTAAGAAAGGGCGGGGTAAGAACGGGACTGCGGGTGGACAAGGGGTGGACGCCGGTGAAGCTTCACAAGATGGAGCCGTTTCTGGCCAGGTATAATGATAAGGCAGCGGCGGCGCTGTTGTTGGACGGGTTTAGGAACGGTTTTCAGATCCCTCCGCCGGCGCATGCGGTGCCATTTTCTGTGAAGAATTTGCGGTCAGCGTATGAGCATCCCTGGGTGGTGTCGGAGAAATTGGGGAAGGAGGTGGCACTGGGTCGGATAGCGGGTCCTTTCTCGGAGCGGCCTTTGCCCAACTTGGTGGTTTTGCCATTGGGGGTGGTTCCGAAAAAGGAGCCGAATAAATTATGGCTTAAACATCATTTGTCGTTTCCAAGGGGACGATCGGTGAACGACGGTATAGCGCCGGACTTGTGTTCCGTAGTTTACACCTCCTTTGATGAGGCGGTTGCTTTGGTTCAGTGTTTTGGGGAGGGTTCTTTGATGGCAAAGGCCGCTATTGAGTTGGCGTTTCGGTTACTGCCGGTGCATGCAGACAGCGTGCATTTGTTGGGTTGTTATTGGGAGGGGTAGTTTTTCGTGGACCGGTGCCTCCCTATGGACTGTTCACTGTCTTGCGCATATTTTGAGGCGTTCAGTTCTTTTTTTAGAATGGGTGGTTCGGGACGTTTCGGGTTTAAGTTCGATTATCCATAATCTGGATGATTTTTTGTGCGTTGGGCCTGCGGGGTCTCCGATTTGTGCATCACTGTTGCATTCCCTTAATTGGGTTGCGGAACGGTTTGGGGTTCCTTTAGCGGCGGAGAAGACGGAGGGCCTGGTGTGTTTGAACTTTTTGGGAATCTGCATCGATTTAGTGGCGATGGAGTGTAGGTTGCCGGAGGATAAGCTTTGGGCCTTGCGGGCTGAGGTGCAGAGGGTGGGGTGTTTGAGGAAGATTCCGTTGCGGGATTTACAGTCCTTACTGGGGAAGTTGAACTTTGCATGTTGGATTATGCCCAAGGGGCGGGTTTTTTGCAGCCGACTAGCAAGTGCCACGGCAGGGATTTTGAAACCGCATAATTTTGTGCGGCTTACGCGGGAGCATAGGGCGGATTTGGTGGTTTGGGCTTCCTTTTTGGAGCGGTTTTTGAAGCTGTTCCCCATTGTGGTGGCGGTTGAGTTGTGGGGGTACCGGGTTAGGGACCAGAAGATCAGATTCCATTGTGAAAATCTGGGGGTGTTGCAGACTATCAACAACTTGTCGGCATCTTCCCCTCCGGTGGTGAGACTGCTCCGGTTGTTGGTGTTGCGGTGTTTGGAGCTGAACTCCTGGGTGGTGGCGAAACATGTCCCAGGGGTGTTGAATGTGGTGGCTGATTCTCTTTCTCGATTGCAGTGGGAGCGGTTCAGGACCCTGGCACCACGTCGGAGATTGGAGAGGAGTGCCCCAGTCATCTTTGGAACGTGCCCTCCGAGACGCTGAGTCGATTCGGGCTTCCCTGTCAGGTGGTACCTGGTTGGCCTATGAGAGGGCCTGGAGGTTTTGGGAGGAGTGGCTTTCGGGGTTTGGCCCGGTTGGGTCAGAGAAGGATGAGGTGGTGGCCTTGTTATGCCTTCTTGGGCATGTTCATGGCCTGGGGTGGTCCACATCCAAGGTTACTAGGTTTATGTCGGGTCTTGCGTTTGGGTTTAGGTGGCGGAGGCTAAGGGACCTGACGAAAGATTTTGTAATTGGTCGGGCTTTGAGGGGATATAGGCGGCGGCGGGGCTCTACGGATGCCAGGCGTCCCGTGGTTTCCGCGTTGTAAGAGCGATTGGGGGGGAGGTGATGTCGTTGGCCTCCTCTCCATTTGAGGTGGCGTTATTTCAGTTAGGGTTTTCGCTGGTGTTAATTTGGGGCTTTGCGGGTGGGGGAGTTGGTTTCCCCGAGTCGTTATAGGGGAGGGAGGCTTCAGGCCTTGGATATTTGAGAACAAGGGGATACGGTGGTTTTTATTGTCCGGAGGTCGAAGACGGACCAGGAGAGAAGGGGCCAATGGGTCCGTCTTGGGGCCGTTCCGTGGTCTTTGATGTGCCCGGTGCGGTGCTTGAGGGCATTTTGGAGGGTGTGTAGGGCTGTTGGGGGGCCTTTGTTGGTGCATGACGACGGTTCGTTTTTATCCCGCTTTCAGTTTACAGTGGTTTTTCGGCGATGTTTGGGGTTCCTTGGTTTGGAACCTGGTCAATTTTCCCCTCACTCTTTCCTCATAGGGACAGCGATGGAGGCGGCGGGGTGGGGGCTTCATCCTGAGCTAGTCTGCCGGATTGACTGTTGGGAGTCAGACAGGTTCCAGTTGTATGTTCATCCCCAGTTGGTTTTGGCAGAGATGCGGTGATTTGGGGGCGGCGGTCTGTCCTCGATGGGTGTTATTTGTATGCTTCTGTTTTATTTTTATTTCGTTCCCCTTGCTTGGTGTGGATCCTTGGTCGTGCGTGTATTGGGGCGCGGAGAGAGCGGATGTTCGGCCAGATGGTCGGCAGCTTGGTTTTTCCCAGGACGCGGCGGTAGTGCGGTGGATTGGACGTTGCGGCATGAGGTGGTTAGGGGTCCTGCCGGAGTTCCTGCGGTACGCTGAGTGGGACAGGCCTCCTGATGTGTTGGTGCTCCACGCGGGTGGGAATGACATGGGGTCCCTGACATCCCAGGAATTAGTGCGGAATATTAAGTATGACCTATTGCGTATATGGTCATCTTTTCCGGCGCTGGTGATCGTTTGGTCGGACATAGTGTTCCGGCATCATTGGCGTGGGGCCAGGTCGGTCGACCGTCTGAATAGGGCGAGAATAAAAGTGAATAGGTCCGTGGCGGGGTTTGTTGCTCGCAATGGGGGTGTTTTTGTGCGACATCTCGAATTGGAGTCTGGTGAGAGGAATTTTTGGTCACGGCGGTAGGGCTAGATCTTTGGGCCGTCGGCCTTCAGGAAGGTATTGAACAGGCGATCGGTTTGATGGGGTGCTTGCATGCATGAGGTGTCATGGCATGCTCGCGGTGGCGGCTGAGGTTCTTGGAGTTGGGATCAAAAAGTTGGTGGGGGAGTCCTTCAGGGTAGGATTCCCTCAGGATTTGGGTAACTAGGACGACCCGGCGAAGGTGGGCTATTTCGAGGTGTTATCCCTGAAGAGCAAAATGGCTGAGCCATAGAGTATGGCTTCTGGGCCCCCGAGCCAGTGGAGTACAGCTGGGAGTAATGGTGGTTGGTCCCTTCGGGGAATTCTTGGTCGCCGGGTCGGGTTAGCTCCAAGGACCTCGGCTCCATAACTGGTTGTTGGCAGTTAAAATAAAGTGGTTTTGGTTGTTGGAATGGTATTGACCGCTGGTTAGTCGGCCTGGAGTTTGTATATATTATATATGTGTAAATAGAGAGGCACGGGTTATGGAGATGTTTTTGTAGGTGATTTTTGGCATATATATATTTATATACCGGATTTAAAGATTCATTTATTTTTATACTTGGTTGTATATATTTTTATGTTGTATTGTTAATAAAACGGCTGCTGTGGCCAATTTTATCCAAAGTCAGTGGTCTGTGTTTTATTGGGATTGGCTACAGGAGGCAAGTTTTGGGGTAGAGAGGGTGGGGGTGGGTTATAATAGGGGAGGACGCGCAAGACTCAGCGTTGCCCTGGGTCATGTAGTAGCAAGTATGCCCATGGTTTCTTTGATTTTTTTTTACAAGTTATTCTGATTTTTTTCCCCCACAAAGCTCACCTGATCAGTTTTCAAGCAGCTGGGCAGATCACTCATCAAAATGTGTAATATCTTGGGGCAAATAAGTCTATTATCCAGCATGATAAAGTTTGAATTAAATAAGAAATATTTATAAAAAAAAAAAGCCTTTTGAGCAAGAGACAAATCAGACAAGCTCTAACATATTCCAAACAGGTTTGTTTTTAGAAGGGTTTTCTCACCATGTTGTTTTACAGAGCCACAGGCAGCTTCAGACTCAAACTTCCTGGTCTGGCTGTTGTTGGAGTTCCTCAGTGCCTCATACCTTGGTCTGTACATTTATTGTGTTACTTTTCAGCTTTGGTGCTTATACTATTACTATTGACTTTACAACATTATTATTGCATTTACTTACTCTTTGTGAGGATATTTATATGCATACTGCTGATGTTTTGGAATACGTTGCATTATATGGTTGGTATAGTCTTAAGGGAGGTTTTATCCATATTGCTATATGTATGTATTGTCTTGTGTATTTATTTTCTGATTAATAAAGATGAAGTTTTTTTAGGTTTTGGTTTGTTTTTGCCGTTGTCTGTGGTTTGATCGGCAGCAGTGATTGGCATATCAGCTCTGGGTGAGTGAGATAAAGTGACATGAGTTCAAGAGGTTTGTAAACTGTAGTGCCCAAGGCTACAGAACTCTAAAGGCTTTAAATGTGTCAGTAAGTAATGTAATCTAGCTCCTGTATTTTAAGATAAGGAACAGAGCAGGGAGTGACATCACAATTCTGACCACTGCTGGAGTCTGCAAGGGCAGAGAGAAGTAGCCTATAATAGGGAAGCTTGTGTACATAAGTAGGAGATAAAAACTGCTCAAACACTAAAGAGAAGCAAAATCAGAACATCAATGTATTTTGTAGCAGTCTTTATCTTTGCCTACACTTTCTGCTAAGTCTTGTCATTAACTTAGATAAACAAGCTCTTGTTTATCTAAAAAAAAAAATCAGAAAAATGTATTAAAAAGCGCTGCGTAAAACACATCCAACATGCAGGTGCATGTTTGGATGTGTTTCTATGCAGCAGAAACACACCCTATAGTTTTAAATAGGGCGTCTGCTGCATCAAACTGATCAAGAATTAACATGTCACTTCTCTGAATGGATCTGAAAGACACATCAGTAAGACGCATGTAAACACGCATCAGTGATCACTCGTCAGAACACCGATGTGTGTTTTGTATTGGAAGCAATGTAAATCACACTGCACTTTGTAAGATGCGTGTTTGGGTCCGCTTAGGGTCTAAAACACAGATCCAAAGTTGATGGTTTATGAAAAACATTATAATCTGTTCTATTTATTACATCCTCACCAGATATTACAGCTCACCAGATATTGTGTTTAAACTGCTCGTTATTACATCCCTATCTAAGTTCATCAGATATTTTCACCCTCCTTTGCTTAGAACAGCTACTGCTTGCGAGAAACCAAGAGGCCTTCAAGAAGTTTCTGGAGGATACAGAAAAGAATGTTCGTTATCAGCAATGCCTAGTTATATTGCGTAGATGCAAATAACCTGATTTAGCAACAGCCAATTAGCCAATGATAGAATAATCATGTGATTCAAAGTTATATCGAACTGTAATTTGCTGTGATTAAATACGATTTTATGCTCCACCAACCTGCGTGGTGTGTATTTTCTCAGCTCTTGAGCTGTTAACAGCTGTAATCACCTAATTTGGACGGAGACATCTAATTGAATAGGAGTAGAAAGAAAAGACAATTCTACACCTAATTTCTTATCTTAACACACGCATCTAAAAACGTATCCAAAAAGGTTGTGTGAACATCCCCTTAGAGTCTGTAGCTTTGTGCACTACAGATTATAAACCTCTTGCACTCATATCACTGTAACATGATCCGCTAGGAATAGCAGATGCAAATTACTGCTATAGACCCACCTATAGCCTGAAGAAGAAGTGAGAGTCCGAAGCTGGTTGTGGCTCTGTTAAACAGCATGGTGAGAAAACTCCTCTAAAACTAATCAATGAAGTGGAAATACCATTTTAGTCATGTGCTTTGATTAAGAACAAACCTATTGGAAACATGTAAGCCTTTGTCTGCCTTGTCTGTTGCACAAAAGGAGTTTTTTTTATGGTTTTTCCTACAATAAATAGTTTTGATATTATTCAAACTCTATCTTGCTGGATAATGGACTTTGTTTTTCCCAAAGCTATAGATTTACCTGCTCAGCTCCTCCTGCTCTATAACATGCTGCTGATAGATTAGACCATGCAACCTCAAACTGCGGCCCTCCAGCTGTTGGGAAACTACAACTCCCATCATGTATTTATATAATCTATAACAGTGGGCATGATGGGAGTTGTAGTTTCCCAACAGCTGGAGGGCCGCAGTTTTAGGATGCCTGGATTAGACAGTGTATTCATGGTGATAGTTTCCCATTTCAAGTGCAGTTTTAGGTTCACGTGCAGTTTTGTGATATCACTTGTTTCATCTCAAAATCTGAGCTCTGCTACATCTGCATAAAGTGAAATGGAACAGTGACAATTACTAGAGCAGTGTAGTATATCTTCCAGTTGTTATCTTCCTATTTTATGAAAATGTGCACTACGATCTGAGAAGCAAAATTCTATCTGTCTAAAATAAACCAAATGCATGAAGGCTTCTTATGGGATGACAACTCGTCCCTTTGCTGACCAGACATTAGGAACCAATCGGCCATGAATAAGAGTATGGGACATATAAATGGAATTTATGAAAAAAAAGAAACAGTAAACTAGTGAAAATCATGAGATGTGGTTGAATGCTCCGGCAGCACTTACCTTTCTCTCCGATAGTTTCTTTTCATGTCAAAGAAAAAACAAAATTGTTACTGAAACATAGCATTCTATAAAATACATTTCCAAAATATTCTATGTGTGGAAAAAAGAACCATGACCCCCAAGCCCAGAGGTATGTTCCCATATCACTTTTAGGGTTCATCCCCACAGCAAGTTTTTCAGACGGTTTTCGATTTTGAAAGCCTTCTGTAAACCGGCTGTCAAACTTTAGCACGGACCTCTATGGAAAATCCGTGCGATTTTCCGTCAGACGGTTTTTTGAACCACCATCGGTCCGGTGAACATTTCAATGCGAAGGGGGAGGGGCTTTTCTCCGCAAACCGCAGAGAAAAACCTTCCCTTGCGGCCATGTACACAGCCCCAAAACAGTGCAAATACCGGTCGGATAATCCGACCGGTATTTGCTCTGTGCAGTGGGGACATGCCCTTAAAGGGGTTTTGCCACCATGTAATGTTGACGTGGGATCCTCCAAAATGGGTATTTAATCACTTTTCTAAATATATGTGATTAAAAAAAGTGAAGACTCTGAGAGCTACAGCATTTCTCAATGCCCCTTAGTTACCTGAAAGTTTTCCCTAGACACGACCCAGGAGCTGACAGGCCGCGCTTGCGTTAAACACTTCTTATCTGATGACAGGCAAAATGAATGAGCTTTTAAGGGCCCACCGGGTAGAAAGTGCAGTCTATGAGGCTGTGTCTTGCTTTATTGAGAATCCACTGTTGTACTGTTTATTATTTCACTTAAGTTTTGAGAAGCTCCCTTCTTCCTCACTCCTTACTCACCCCCTCCCTCTCAGCCCTGCAGCCTTCATGACTCAACGTGATTTGTTGACATTCTCCCTGTGCTAAGGAGAGAGGCAAGAAACTTGCTTCTGGCAAATCCTCTTTAAGGGGGTTTTGCCAGGACATGTCTTATCTGCTAAGAAGCTAATGTAAACAAGCCATGCTGAGCTAAGAGAAAGAGAGACACAGCCAGAGCACAGAGCTGTGTTCACTCAAATTATCAAACTACAACTAGTGGATTCTGTATAAAAAAACAACACCTTTTCTTCACAGCAGCTTGAAAGCTTCTTCATGTTCTCTGTCATCAGATAAAGCAGGGATCTACTCAGATAATCACACTACAACTAGTGGATTCTGTATACAAAAGACAACATATTTCTACCCGGTGCCTTGAAAGCTTCTTCAGCTCCCTCTCATCAGACAAGAAGTGTTATCTGCGCAAGCCCGGACAGCAGCGCTTGTCAGGTCGTATCTAATAGAAGCTTTTAAGTAACTAAAGGCAGGTAAGGCAGCCCGTAGCTCGCTCAGGCTGCAATTTTTGTAATCACATATATTTAGAAAAGTGATTAAATACCCATTTTGGAGGATCCCACGTCAACATTACATCGTGGCAAAACCCCTTTAAAGGGGTTGTCTCACTACAAAGATTGCTTTTTATGTTAAAGATCTTGCAAAAAGAAGTCACTTTGCAATATATGTTCATTAACAGTGTCCTACCTATTCCTAGATACCCCCTCTTGTATGGGCTGCATCAGCTCCTCAGGTCGCTATAGCTACAGACCTGTTTGATCTCTCTTTAATTGGCAGCCAGCAATGGTTACCATAGCTACAGACCTGGCTTCTACTGCAGCCTAGTAGAAGCCAGTAAACATGAACCTGAATTCAAAGTGAAACCAACAAAACTGGACTGAGGTAAGATGAATCAATGTAGTGAGACAACCCCTTTAAGTCCCCTTAACCACCTTTGATGATGTGCTGTGTTGTGGACATGCAATTTACAGACCTTTTTGTTTGCTGTACATAAGTCTCATGTGAATGCTCGGTGTATTATTTAGCTAACGCTCCTGTGACTGGTGATAACTCTGGGTATAAATTTGATGTTCGCATAAGGGTATGTTCACATGGCGTAATTGCGGGGTGCACTTTGCTGCATATTTGCGCTATGATACGGGAAAAATGCACGACGCAATTACGGAAATTCATAGCTCTCATAGAGAACCATGAATTACGCCTCGTCTCCCCTGGCGTACAATACAACCGTATCATACATCCGAGGAGAGAAGTGACATATCCCTTCTTCGTGGTGCTTATGCACCACTGACAATAGAAGTGAATGGGGCCACCCCTCCCCCGTGTTTTAGAAGTACACACTGAACAGCATGTACTTCTAAAACACACAGCGTATTGCGGCACGCACAGTACACGCCCCAATATGCCGTTTGAACATACTCTAAATGTAACAACTGACAGAATAAAATTATGATGTCTTTTATGCGGCACAGTGAACAATGCAAAAAAAAAAAATCCCAATAAGAGTGTCGGAATGGTTGATTTTCTTACCTCCTTCAAAGAAAAATTTAAAGGGAACGTGTCATCAAAATTGACTTATTGTTTAACTCATATTGTTATGTTTAACACGTTTTTTAAGAATTTTTGGTTATATATTTTTTAATTTTCCTCATCACTTTCAATATTTTTTAATAATTCTTAAGCCCTTCAGTTTTCACTTTGGCCACTAGGCCTAATAGTCTGACACTTCCTGTTCTGTAGAGAAAGGTTCTCAGTTGTCTGCTCATTATCAGCACAAAGAGGGTCAAACTGAAAAGAGAAACCAGTGTGAATAGATAACACAGCATCCACCAGTCACAAGAGGAGATAGTCACAGTTCACCCTTTCACCTCCCTGCACAGTGATTTCTTCCCAGGTCACAGAACATGACTAAAACACTCTCCTACAGAAGTGAATGGGACTGAGTCAGTCTTAAAGGGGTTTTGCCACGATCTAATGTTGATGTGGGATCCAACAAAATGGGTATTTAATCACTTTTCTAAATATATGTCATTAAAAACAGTGAAGCCTCTGAGAGCTACAGCCTGACTTACATGCCCTTGGTTTCCTGACAGTTTACATTAGATAGGAGCAGGAGCTGATCTGGCCGTGCTTGTGTTGTTTGCACTTTTTATCTGATGGCAGGGAACATGAACGGGCTTTGATGGTACTGCGGAGAAATATCCTGTGTCTTTTGTATAGAGAATCCACTGGTTGCAATGCAATTATCTGAGTAAACATGCAGACGCTCCCTGGCTCTGTGCTCAGCCCCCCTCACTTTCCCCCTGCAGCCCTTTGTGAAGGAATGAAAGAAGGCTGCCTGCTGAGCTTATCTTCTCTCCTGAGCAAATAAGAGGGAGAAATAAAACACATATAGCTTGTGCACAACACAGTTATTCCCTGTGGATTAGCAAAACAATGTTTGCTCAACTACAGAGACTGAGTATCAGGAACGTGCATGGGAGGTGGAGTGATGACATCACAGAGGAGGTGCTTGTTTTTTTAAAAACAGAAACACAACGCTCCTTTTTCAGGCCTCAAGAGGGGAGTATCAGCCTGTTAGCTGAGGAACTCAATTCTTGGCAAAACCCCTTTAAGTCACCTGTGCATGAAGCTGCTGTAAAGCATCTCTCTGACTGCTGTTAAAACAGTGCAAACAAGTCCTAGTGGCCAAAGTAAAAACTGCAGGACTAAAGAATTATTAAAAAATATTGAAAGTGATATGAAAAAAAAAACCCTCGAGACCAGGACACATTGCTTCTCTATAACAGCCATGTACGAGCATTCTTTGTTAGTTTGTACTATCTGTTTGCTATGCATTTGTATAGTTTCATACACTGTGTCTACAGTTTCACTGTTATTATCTCCAACAATAAATATTTTTTTGGAATGAAAAAAGAAAAAAAAAAATTCCTAAAAAAAATGTGTTTAACATAAAAATGGGACTTAAACAATGACTCATTTTTTGATGATATATTCCTTTTAACAAAAGTTATACAATGCTACCACTGAAAACTTAACCTGCAAATAACACAAGCCCTTGTACCGCCACATGGACTGAGAAGTAAAAAATGTACTGTTTTGGAAATACAGAGTTTAAAAAAGAAAAAAAAAATGTACTAGGTCAATAAATACTAAACTCGGTTGGGTCCTTGAAGACATGTCTGTTTTATTAAATCCCTGTGTTCTCTGTAAAATAACAATCCTGGAGCCTCTTCTCTTCTATCTCTGTGTTGTGCTGCTCCTCCTAGAAATGCATTACTGAATCTGTCAGATGGGTGTTACCATTCTAGTTTTCATAGGGTTTTGTCCTTGCACTGATTGGACAATATTAGACAATTCAGGGACACAGCCCCAATTAGTAACACCCAGCTGTCAGATTGGTCATACATTTCTAATAGGTATAACAGAGGAACAGTAACATCATATTTCTCACAACGTAATAGTACAACAGAGGGTAGGGACAGCTTAAAGGAGCTGTTTGGTTTAGAGTACATAGTTTTAAATGCCCTATGAGAGGGTGGTGCCCTTCTCAAATATTTGCCAAAGTGGCTGCAAGGAGGGCCTCTACCTCTGGAGAACTCAGCATGTCAGAGCATTACATATACAGCCTATGGATTATGCAGCTCTATCTGAGAGCAAGATGTGATAGAGGAGAGAAGCTGAGCTCTGTGATATATAGGGTTATATGATAGAGGAGGTGAGCTCTGTGATATATAGGGTTATATGATAGAGGAGAGGAGCTGAGCTCTGTGATATATAGGGTTATATGATAGAGGAGAGAAGCTGAGCTCTGTGATATATAGGATTATATGATAGAGGGAGAGTAGCTGTGCTTTTTGATATATAGGGTTATGTGATAGGAGACAAGCTGAGCTCTGTGATATATAGGGTTATATGATAGAGGTGAGAAGCTGAGCTCTGTGATATATAGGGTTATATGATAGAGGACACAAGCTGAGCTCTGTGATATATAGGGTTATATGATAGAGGAGAGCAGCTGAGCTCTGTGTGATATAGGGGTATATGTTAGAGTAGAGGAGCTGAGCTCTGTGATATATAGGGTTATATGATAGAGGAGAGCAGCTGAGCTCTGTGATATATAGGGTTATATGATAGAGGAGAGCAGCTGAGCTCTGTGATATATAGGGTTATATGATAGAGAAGAGGAGCTGAGCTCTGTGATATATAGGGTTATGTGATAGAGGGAGAGGAGCTGAGCTCTGTGATGTATAGGGTTATATGATAGAGGAGAGGAGCTGAGCTCTGTGATATATAGTGTTCTATGATAGGGGGAGAGAAGCTGAGCTCTGTGATATATAGGGTTAGATGATAGAGGAGAGAAGCTGTGCTTTTTGATATATAGGGTTATATGATAGAGGAGAGAAGCTGAGCTCTGTGACATATAGGGTTATATGATAGAGGAGAGAAGCTGAGCTCTGTGATATATAGGATTATATGATAGATGGATATGAGATATAATATCAGAGAGCTCAGCTTCGCTCCTCTATCATATAAACCTATATATTACAGAGCTCAGCTCCTCTCCTCGATCATATAACCCTATATATAACAGAGCTCAGCTTCTCTCCCTCTATCATATAACCCTATATATCACAGAGATCAGCTTCTCTCCTCGATCATGTAACCCTATATATCACAGAGTTCAGCTCCTCTATCATATAACCCTATATATCACAGAGCTCAGCTCCTCTCCTCTATCATATAACCCTATGTATAACAGAGCTCAGCTCCTCTCCCTCTATCATATAACCCTATATATCACAGAGCTCAGCTTCTCTCCTCTATCATATAACCCTATATATCACAGAGCTCAGCTCCTCTATCATATAACCCTATATATAACAGAGCTCAGCTCCTCTCCTCTATCATATAACCCTATATATCACAGAGCTCAGCTCCTCTATCATATAACCCTATATATCACAGAGCTCAGCTTCTCTCCTCTATCATATAACCCTATATATCACAGAGCTCAGCTCCTTCCTCTATCATATAACTCTATATATCACAGAGCTCAGCTTCTCTCCCTCTATCATATAACCCTATATATCACAGAGCTCAGCTCCTCTCCTCTGTTATATAACCCTATATATGACAAAGCTCAGCTTCTCTCCCTCTATCATATAACCCTACATATCCCAGAGCTCAGCTCCTCTCCTCTATCATATAAACTTATATGTCACAGAGCTCAGCTTCTCTCCCGCTATCATGAAACCCTATATAACACAGAGCTCAGCTTCTCTCCTCAATCATATAACCCTATATATCACAGAGCTCAGCTCCTCTCCTCTATCATTATAACCTATGTATAACAGAGCTCAGCTCCTCTCCCACTATCATATAACCCTATATATCACAGAGCTCAGCTTCTCTCCTTTATCATATAACCCTATATATATCAGAGCTCAGCTCCTCTATCATATAACCCTATATATCACAGAGCTCAGCTCCTCTATCATATAACCCTATATGTCACAGAGCTCAGCTCCTCTCCTCTATCATATAACCCTATATATCACAGAGCTCAGCTTCTCTCCTCTATCATATAACCTATATATCTCAGAGCTCAGCTATTCTCCTCTATCATATAACCCTATATATAATAGAGCTCAGCTTCTCTCCTCTATCATATAACCCTATATATCACAGAGCTCAGCTCCTTTCCTCTATCATATAACTCATATATAACAGAGCTCAGCTCCTCTCATCTATCATATAATCCTATATATCACAGAGCTCATCTCCTCTATCATATAACCCTATATATCACAGAGCTCAGCTCCTCTATCATATAACCCTATATATAACAGAGCTCAGCTTCTCTCCCTCTATCATATAACCCTATATATCACAGAGCTCAGCTTCTCTCCTCTATCATATAACCCTATATATCTCAGAGCTCAGCTATTCTCCTCTATCATATAACCCTATATATAATAGAGCTCAGCTTCTCTCCTCTATCATATAACCCTATATATCACAGAGCTCAGCTCCTATCCTCTATCATATAACTCTATATATCACAGAGCTCAGCTTCTCTCCCTCTATCATATAACCCTATATATCCCAGAGCTCAGCTTTTCTCCTCTATCATATAGCGCTATATATCACAGAGCGCAGCTCCAATCCTCTATCATATAACTCTATATATCACAGAGCTCAGCTTCTCTCCCTCTATCATATAACCCTATATATCTCAGAGCTCAGCTCTCTCCTCTATCATATAACCCTATATATCTCAGAGCTCAGCTCTTCTCCTCTATCATATAACCCTATATATCACAGAGCTCAGCCCCTCTCCCTCTATCATATTCTGCTCTCAGATAGAGCAGCATAAACCAGCTGACAGGTGCCCTTTAAAAAAACTAGTACAGAAAGAGTATTTTCTTGACTTCTGATCTAGTACTGGTCCCAGGTCTCCCATCCGGGCAGTACTCCTGTCAGGGGCCCTGATAAAATTAGAAACAAAAAGAGGGGCACACTGATATAGTACAAGAAAGCAAATGATAATGGGCAGGTGGCCCAGATGTTTCAGCTTTTCGTGCAGTGGATATATCAGTGCAAATCGAGGCATAATTACCATACATGAGACTGAGAAGGATGGGTGACAATCCCAATACATTTTTTACCGCTGCCCAGTACATGTGGCAATGCCAGTAATGCCAGTAGCATCTGCCAGCTGGCTGACGTATATATCAGGTTACAGCCACTGTAAAACCTTGTTACAGAACAGAGCAGTGGTGTCTAGCCTCGGTGTAAGAAGGCAATTGTCACTTTGTTCCGCTAAGATCCACATCTACCATTACATATAAGATTGGCAATATACAGGACATGTAGCGCAGGCACTTACTTGTAACCCCAAGCTGTAATTCCTAATACCAAGACCAACACTAGCATGGTGCCAGCAATAGCTCCTATGATAATGTTTGTACTAACAATTCCTGAAAGAGAAGCAGACGCAATATCAGTCGCTCCAAAGCTGAGATACATCACATTGTACGGTAATAGAATAGTATAACAGCATAAAATACATATGGACAGTGACTGTAATAAGACAAGTAATGTGAATACTGACCATCATTAGCTTTTATTTGCTTCTTCTGCTCGTAAGGGAAGTAGGTGCTGCAGTCATCCCCTATGTAGTCTTCATCACAAACACATTTCAATTCGTTGCTGCAGATCTAAAAGTGGAAGACATACAAACTGGACATTGGCATCGCTATGAAAGTGCACGGAAAATCCGCAGCAGATTACAATAACAGCAATGAGCATGGGACGTTACAAATCTCATTCCCAGGTGGCAACAATTTTCCATGTGGAAATTGACCTGCAGTGCGGATCTTTACACTCACCGGCCACTTTATTAGGTACACCTGTCCAACTGCTCGTTAACACTTAATTTCTAATCAGCCAATCACATGGCGGCAACTCAGTGCATTTAGGCATGTAGACATGGTCAAGACAATCTCCTGCAGTTCAAACCGAGCATCAGTATGGGGAAGAAAGGTGAGTGCCTTTGAACGTGGCATGGTTGTTGGTGCCAGAAGGGCTGGTCTGAGTATTTCAGAAACTGCTGATCTCCTGGGATTTTCACGCACAACCATCTCTAGGGTTTACAGAGAATGGTCCGAAAAAAGAAAAAACATCCAGTGAGCGGCAGTCCTGTGGGCGGAAATGCCTTGTTGATGCCAGAGGTCAAAGGAGAATGGGCAGACTGGTTCGAGCTGATAGAAAGGCAACAGTGACTCAAATAGCCACCCGTTACAACCAAGGTAGGCAGAAGAGCATCTCTGAACGCACGGTACGGTGAACTTTGAGGCAGATGGGCTACAGCAGCAGAAGACCACACCGGGTGCCACTCCTTTCAGCTAAGAACAGGAAACTGAGGCTCCAATTTGCCCAAGCTCATCGAAATTGGACAGTAGAAGATTGGAAAAACGTTGCCTGGTCTGATGAGTCTCGATTTCTGCTGCGACATTCGGATGGTAGGGTCAGAATTTGGCGTCAACAACATGAAAGCATGGATCCATCCTGCCTTGTATCAACGGTTCAGGCTGGTGGTGGTGGTGTCATGGTGTGGGGAATATTTTCTTGGCACTCTTTGGGCCCCCTTGGTACCAATTGAGCATCGTTGCAACACCTTGTGGAATCTATGCCACGAAGAATTGAGGCAGTTCTGAAGGCAAAAGGGGGTCCAACCCGTTACTAGCATGGTGTACCTAATAAAGTGGCCGGTGAGTGTAAATCTGCACCATGTCAATTTTTTTTGCAAATTGACTGCAGATTTTACTTCATTGAATTGAATGGGGGTAAAATCTGCACCACCATCCACACGGCTGTGCAGATCTGTGTGTGCAGATTTACCTGCGGATTTGCTTAGAAATGTTCACTGCAAATCTGTCCCGTGTGCATTTACCCTTATGAATTGATAATGACAGTATTCAATAAAATTATGACTAAGGATTGTATCAGATCTGAAACGCATAAGGGAGACCTGGGTCATCTCTGTTTTACTGAATGTGGCGTTCATTTTGTGGATTATGAGAATCTTTTAAAGTTTGGATCTGTCCATTTATTAAACTTGGATTTTTAGAACATATTATTGTACTGATTTTCTTAGACTTTTGTTCAGTTGAAAAAAGTGCCCCTGTTAAGAAGATTTCACCTTATGTGCTGCTGTGGCATGCTGGAACTTGTAGTTCCACAGCTACTGTTTGCTGTGGAACATGGAACTATAAGTGCCAGCATGCCCCATAAATTTCCGTTTGTAACTAGGGGACAGATGTAAGTCTGGGACTGCCTGTACTTCCTTAAAGGGGTTTTGCCAAGAAGTGATTTCCTTACCTAACAGGCTGAACTGTCCTCTTGAGCCTTGAAAAAATGGGTGTTGTGTTTCTGTGTTTAAAAAAACAAGTGCCTCCTCCATGATGTCATCACACCACCTCCCATGCACGCTCCCAAGGCTGATATTCAATCTCTGTAGCTGAGCAAACATTGTTTGCTTAACCCACAGAGGATAACTATATTGTGCACAAGCTCTACAGGTGTTCTCTCTCTTATCTGCTCAAGATCCAAGTAGGCAGCATGGGTGGAGGGAGGAGGGCTGAGCAGGGAGTTTCTGCATGTTTACTCAGATAATTACATTTACAACCAGCAGATTCTCTATACAGCAGACACAGGATTTGTTCTCTTTGCTCTCCAGTCCCTTCAAAGCTCGTTCATGTGCCCTGCCATCAGATAAGAAGTGCAAAAAACGTAAGCTGGGCCAGATCAGCTTCTGGTCGTAGTTAATGTAAACAGTCAGGAAACTAAAGGCATCTAAGCCAGGCTGCAGCTGTCACAGGCTTCACTTTTTGTAATTACATATATTTAGAAAAATGATTAAATATCCATTTTGGAGGATCCCACATCAACATCAGATCGTGGCAAAACCCCTTTAAATGGAAAATATACCATCAAAGTTTGATAGCTAAGGTCCCATCTCTAGGAACTGCACCTATCTCGAGAACAGGCACCTGAAAGTCGTGCCTACGAATAGAGAGCCGGTCGCACTTGTGTACTACTCTCCATTCGGTTCTATGGGAGTTCTGAATACAACCGAACACTCTGCTTCCCTGTCCTCGAAACTCCCATAGAACAGAATGCGAAGCTGTGCACAAGCACAAACGGCCTCTGTTATGAGCCAAGACTTTCGAAGACCTGTTCTTGAGATCCAGAGGTGAAACCCCCCACCTATCAGAGTTTGATGGCATATCCTATTAATATTAAAGTCTATGGTGGGAATATCATTTCTAACATTCACTCTCATGTATTAAATGGGGAACATCTTGAGAAAATGATCCACTAATATCTCTAGACTAAATATGGGAAGATAAATATATCAACAAGAGCAACCATACAATGCCTGGACCTTAACCCTAATACACTATTTTACCAAAACAAGGTACCAGAAATAATTCAATAAAAAATGTAAAAATCCATATCTTTATTATCAAATAGATAAAAAATAAATCACATATAACACAATGTAATAATTAAAAGACCAAAAATGTAGCCAATAGGAAGTAACAGCACAGACTGAAGTAATTGTTAATTTCAAAACTCCATAATAAACATCTTAATCATAGGAAATACTATAGCGTAAATCAGTATAGTTATAAATATATGAGAAAATTAGTAATAAAGTGCAACGTGCATGTCATCATATAGATAATATAAAGTGCATATAATTACAAAACGTGCAAGTCAATATCATATAAATATAGTGAAGTGCATATAAGAACAAAAGATGTTCTAGTATAAAGTCAAAACACCATTAGCAATGTGAAACCAATACAATCAGATCCAAAAGAAAACATACCCTATAGAAATGCATGTAAGTACTATATACACATCACAAACCCTTAGGCTATGTTCACACGGCTTATTTCGGGGTGTATTCACGGACGTGATTACGTCCGCAAATACATCCCGAAATACGTTTCAAATAATGAACAATTAGATTAGCATTGATTCCAATGTAAAATACGCCTCGTTGTTCACACGAGGCATATTTCCACGATGTATTTTCGCCATGTAAATACGATCGTAAAATGTAGTCCCCTGTCACTTATTGAGGCGTATTTCGCGACGTAAATCCCCATAGTAAAGAATGGGGAATGTATTTACGGCGCAAAATACATGCCACACTTTGTGACACGTATTTGAAACGTATTTCGAGACGTATTTGCGGACATAAATACGTCCATAAATATGCCCCGAAATAAGCCGTGTGAACATAGCCTTATTCTGTAAGATGCAGCAATTTCAGAGCATTTACCCCTCAAATCTTATTCATGAATAGGTGCTAGCTCCACCCACCAAAGGCTAGCTCTGCCCACTGACAGCTATTCACATGTTTCTACCTATTCAAAGTAATAGGTTTGTCAGTTGAGGTGGGCGGAGCTAGCCTCTGATTGGTCGGGTTTGAAAAAAACTGACACTCTGAAGGACTCTTCGAATGACTCTTCTCCCTGAAAACTGCAGATTTGAGCATTAAATACACGAAAACGACAGCATCTTACAGAATAAGGGACACAGCGCTGGAAACAGCAGGTCTGACACTAGCTTGTGCTGCCCTCAGCAAGGGGGGCAAAACCATGGGACAGGTTCTCTTTAAAGGGGTTTTGCCACAATCTCATTTCATCCCTCCTGCATCCAGCTCTTCAGCTCTGTGTGCTCAGAAGGGGGCGTGTGTGATTTGTTTGAATTGCAGATCATGTGACCCAGCAGGATGATATCAGGCCTTTCCTCTCTCTTGTCAAAGAAAGGTCTGTTTATTTATGGCGCTGTGAATAGCTATACTGTATCTCAGAGGTAAAACTTTTGCCTCCAGGCACAAGGGTCCTCGGTTCAAATCCCTACAGGAACCAAACCTGTGGCTTTTATTTCTCTTGATCAATGCACAAACCTCATTGAGGCTTCTTTTTTTATTTATTTGCACTGTTTGACTAATTACTAAGGAGGACAGAGGACGGGAGTAGAATGACAGCACCTGGGGTTTGAACACTCAGTAGCTGCCTGAGAGGAGAGGTGATGTCTGAGCATGTGCGACCAGGGCTGAGAATCTCTCAGCCCTGGTCGTATTCCCTGGAGACGAGCTGTAAACAATGGATCACTAAAGGAGCAGCTAAGACAAAAACGGGTGTCATCAAAGATCTTCCTAACGGTAAATCCTCCGGGCCTAGATGGGTATTCCTACTCTTATTATAAGACCTTCTCCCATGAACTGACGCCTCATATGCTCTCGGTTTTCAATGGTTTTCTGGGGGGTGCCAACATACCAGGCTCCATGTCCCATTCTTACCTAACCCTCATACCCAAACCGGGGAAAGACCCGTCGGATTGTGCAAGTTACAGGCCCATTGCCCTATTAAATTCGGACATAATACATTTTTTCTAAGCTACTGGCTAACAGGCTAGGCTATCGGCTCCCGCAGTTGGTCCATAAAGACCAAGTAGGATTTGTACCATGCCGTCAAGGGGGGGATAATAATAGAAGGGCCATTGATATAATTGAAGTAATCAACTTACAGCATAAAGAAGCGCTACTGCTTAGCCTTGACGCGGAAAAGGCCTTTGATCGCCTCAGTTGGCCTTTTATGTTGGAAACTCTTCGATCCTTTGGCATAATGGGTAATTTTTTGCAGGCTATTTGTGGCCTATATACATCCCCGTCTGCTTCGATTAAATTGCCACATGTGACCACCAGAGCTTTTAACATCCACAATGGCACACGTCAAAGCTGTCCTTTATCCCCCTTACTCTTCATACTTTGTATGGAGCCCCTTGCCTCTAAAATTCGATCCCATCCCTCCATCTCCGTGGTTCGGGTTAGAGATAGGGACTTCAAAATATCTATGTTTGCAGATGACGTGCTCTTATCCTTAACTGATCTGACCGCTTCTCTCTCTGGTTTGACTATCCTTCTGGAGGAGTTTGGGAGGCTCTCCAGTTTTAAGGTGAACACCTCCAAAACTGAGAACCTTACCTCTTAATGTTGGGCCTGATACCCTGAGGACACTTCAAAATCAATTCAAATACCAGTTTCAAACTTCCTCGCTCAAATACCTGGGGGTCCACCTAACCTCGCGTTACAAGACCCTGTACCAAGCCAACTTTCCCCCCCTGTTCCAGGAAATTCGGACCCTGTTGTATAAATGGCATTTGCATCCCATATCCCTTTTCGGCCGTATAGCCTCGGTCAAAATGACGATTCTTCCCAAACTTCTATACCTTTTTGAGACGTTACCATTAGCAGTCCCTCTGGGGGTGTTGAAGTCGTTGCAGGCAGCAATCCTTAAGTTTATATGGGCTCATGGGCGTCATAGGGTAGCCAAGGGAGTGTTGATGATGAGTAAGGCTAGAGGAGGCTTAGCTGCTCCTGATGTTCTGAAATATTATTGGGCAGCTCACCTGCGTATTATACCAGCCTGGTCCACTCTTCCAGCCTATTCCAAATGGATGGAAATTGAAAAACTGTGGCTAGCTCCCTACCATCCCAACATGTTCCTCTGGCATAACAAGGAGATTAAGTACCTTGGAATCTTGCTGGGTCCAATTGCATTTACTAGATCCATATGGAAGGCATGCCAAACTAGGTTTTCTTTGGCCTCTGCGCTGTCATCTATGTCCTCATTCCTCTACACGCCCCTACTGCCAGCTAGCATTCGTTACCCCGTGGCAACAAAACAGCCTATTCCGGTTTGCGGACATTACCCACTTTCGAAATAGGGATCTTCGGGATAGGTATGATCTCCCTTCCCGGGCGCAGTTCCCCTATCAACAGATTAAGCACCTGATGCACACTTTAACGGGGGGTACGCCCTTTTCGACCCCAACTACCTTTGAAAGGTTGTGCAAGTCGGGATGGTCGTCCAAGGGCCTAATCTCGGCTATTTATCGCATTATTAATGATCCACCCCTGGATTCTGAGTTCTACCATCCATATATGTATAAATGGGAGGCTTTTTTGGGTAGAAGGCTTCCCTATCATATGTGGCAGACTATCTGGCACAGGGCAGCCAAATCCTCGACTTGCACTGCTTACAAAGAGAACCAATATAAGATTCTGATGCACTGGAACCATACCCCAGAATTGCTCCATAGGTTCAATCCGCAACTCTCGGGGTCGTGTTGGAGGTGTGGGGACACTCCCGGCTCCCTCACTCATATTGTTTGGGACTGCCCTCACATTCAGGGATATTGGTCACAAGTTAATGAGGTTATGTCTGGAGTTTTCAGACAGAAGATTCCTATTGATCCCCTGACCTTCCTCCTGAATGTCCCCCCAAAAGGCTTCCACAAGAAAGCCTCGAAATTACTTCTCCATCTTCTAACTGCTGCTAAATGCTTGATCTCGGCCTTCTGGAAACACGCAGCAACCGTCGCTTCATGACTTTCAAACACGGATTTGTGAAATACAACGCATAGAGCGCCTCACGTCCCTCATACATGATAATCTGGACTCTTATGACGCAATCTGGGAGCCCTGGGTTGCATACTGGTCCTTGCAGTCATCTTAAGATCCCTGTAACCCCCCCTCCTATTTCCTTATGTGTCTTCCCCTGTCTCTATGTTTAGTTCTGTTTGGAATGTTGTGTGTCTGGTACTAGCTTCACTCACTGATATTACTGTATCAGCTTATTTTTGTTTCTTTTGATGCTTTTGTTATGTCGATTACTGGCATATGTTGCCTTAATCAAGGGTCTTTCAGTTCTTCTTAATGATGTTCAATACGACAAGATATGCCTTACTCTTCTATGTTATGTACACAATCTTTATTCAATGTCATTGCATGTTGTATTTGGCTTTTTATGTGCTGTTCTCAACTGCATACTTTGTATGTATCACTTTTTGAAAAAAAAAAAATGTTAATAGACACAGTTATAAAAATAAAAAAAAAAAAAAAAACGGTCCAGCATTTTTAATAATAATAATGAATGGTGAAAATTTTTGTTATTTAATTTATAAACTTCCCACGTCAATTTTACTTAGTGGCAAAACCCCTTTAAGGAGAGCGGTTCTATTATTGTAATTATTACTCAGATTTCCTGACAATACTGTACAAGGTGCGCCTGTCCCTACTGTCTTTTCACACAAAATTCATATGCCAACTATAACATATCAGATGATAAATTAGACTGGATTTCACTTTCAGAGTAAGGTCACAAGAATTTCTGCAGCAAATCCGCAAACGGGCTAATCTGCAAGACAAATCCACACCAAATTCTGCAAGTCATTTACAAGAGGGAAAAAAAACAGGATTGGTGTGAAAATCCACAGCAAATTGCAAAAATAGAAAATAAAAAAAAATTATCAACAAATTTTTGCTTATGCTGCGACGGAAAATGACATGGTTAGGATGCCAAATTTAAAAAAATTACCTTTATTTAAAGGGGTTGTCTCACTACATTGATTCATCTTACATCAGTCCTGTTTTCTTGGTTACACATAGAATTCATGGGTGTGTTTACTGGCTTCCACTAGGCTGCACTAGAAGCCAGGTCTGTAGCTATAGCAACCAGTGCTGGCAGCCTATAGGAGAGATCAAACAGGTCTGTAGCTTATAGCGACCTGAGGAGCCTATGCAGCCCATACAAGAGGGGATATCTAGGAATAGGTAGGACACTGTTTAATGGACACATATTGCAAAGTGACTTGTTTTTGCAAGATCTTTAACATAAAAAGCACCAATCCTTGTAGTGAGACAACCCCTTTAACTTAAAATCTTGACCCTGTTGCTTCTGGAACACGGAAACCATCTATAATTATGTTTTTTTTTATTCTACTTACACCATGCCCAGAACAGATCTTTTTTGAGCTGCCGAGACAAGAACTGAAATTAAAGTGATCCACCGGAAGACATCTATGATCCAGACACATCATTTGCTCTCCACACGGTGTGCCATCTTCCACATATCCAAGATCAGTTTCCTCGTCCAGCTTTACATGTCCTCCACTGAGAAGATAAAGTTTTGCACATTTAATTTGTGTCCATATATTTCGCAGTAAATCGGAATTTTTCACTTGCCAAAAGAAGCCCTTGCCTGTGGGTGGTAATATCTATTCTATACATATTCAGTGCCTTACAAAAGTATACGGCCCCCTTGAACTTTTTAACCTTTTGCCACATTTCAGGCTTCAAACAAAGATATACAATTTTAATTTTTTTGTGAAGAATCAACAAAAAGTGGGAAACAAGTGTGAAGTAGAATGAAATTTATTGGATATTTTAAACGTTTGTCAAAAATAAAAAACTGAAGTGGG
The DNA here is from genome assembly GCA_025379985.1 of Phyllomedusa bahiana. Classification (NCBI taxonomy): domain Eukaryota; kingdom Metazoa; phylum Chordata; class Amphibia; order Anura; family Hylidae; genus Phyllomedusa; species Phyllomedusa bahiana. The sequence continues at coordinate 10,935 of JAODAL010025713.1, read as the reverse complement.
GCGTGCAATATTATTCGGCCCCCTTAACTTTGAGTGCAGCAAACTCGCTCCAGAAGTTCAGTGAGGATCTCTGAATGATCCAATGTTGTCCTAAATGACTGATGATGATAAATATAATCCACCTGTGTGTAATCAAGTCTCCGTATAAATGCACCTGCTCTGTGATAGTCTCAGGGGTTCTGTTTAAAGCGCAGAGAGCATCATGAAGACCAGGAACACACCAGGCAGGTCCGTGATACTGTTGTGGAGAAGTTTAAAGCGGATTTGGATACAAAAAGATTTCCCAACTTTAAACATCCCAAGGAGCACTGTGCAAGCGATCATATTGAAATGGAGTATCAGACCACTGCAAATCTACCAAGACCCGGCCCTCCCTTTAAACTTTCATCTCAAACAAGGAGAAGACTGATCAGAGATGCAGCCAAGAGGCCCATGATCCCTCGGGATGAACTGCAGAGATCTACAGCTGAGGTGGGAGAGTCTGTCCATAGGACAATAATCAGTCGTACACTGCACAAATTTGGCCTTTATGGAAGAGGCAAGAAGAAGCCATTTCTCAAAGATATCCATAAAAGTCTTGTTTAAAGTTTGCACACAAGCCCTGCAGGAGGACACCAAACATGTGGAGAAGGGGCCGCTCTGGGAGGGGGACACCAAACATGATGGAGGAAGGGGGCCGCCTGGGAGACACCAAACATGTGGAAAGAAGGGGCCTCATGCCTCAGATAAAACCAAAATCCAACTTTTTGGCCACAATGCAAAACGATATGTTTGGCGTAAAAGCGACACAGCTCATCCCCCTGAACACACCATCCCCACTGTCACACATGGTGGGGGCAGCATCATGGTTTGGGCTTTTCTTCAGCAGGGACAGGGAAGAGGGTTAAAATTGATGGGAAGATGGATGGAGCCAAATACAGGACCCTTCTGGAAGGAAACCTGTTGGAGTCTGCAAAAGACCTGAGACTGGGACGGAGATTTATCTTCCAACAAGACAATGATCCCAAACATAAAGCAAAATCTACAATGAAAGGTTCCCAAATAACACGTCTCCAGGTGTTAGAATGGCAAGTCACAGACAGACCTGAATCCAATGGAGAATCTGTGGAAAGAGCTGAAAAACTGCTGTTCACAAACGCATCTCCATCCAACCTCACTGAGACTCCCATGCTCGTTCACAAACGCTCTCACATCCAAACCTCACTACTGAGCTCCAGATGCTCACAAACGCTCTCCATCCAAACGCTCACTGAGCTCCCAAGCTGTTCACAAACGCTTTCCATCCAACCTCACTGAGCTCCTGACTGTCTCACCTACAACGCTTTCCATCCAACCTCACTGAGCTCCAGCTGTTCACAAACGCTCTCCATCAACGCACTGAGCTCCAGCTGTTTCACAAACGCTCTCATCCAACCTCACTGGCTCCAGCTGTTCACAAACGCTCTCCACCCAACCTCACTGAGCTCCAGCTGTTCACACTCTCCATCCAACCTCACTGAGCTCCAGCTGCGCCAAGGAAGAATGGGCAAGAATTTCAGTCTCTCGATGTGCAAAACTGATAGAGACAAACCCCAAGCGACTCACAGCTGTAATCGCAGCAAAAGGTGGCGCTACAAAGTATTAACTTAAGGGGGCCGAATAATTTTGCTCGCCCACTTTTCAGTTTTTTTATTTTTTACAAAAGTTTAAAATATCCAATGAATTTCGTTCCACTTCATAATTGTGTCCCACTTGTTGATTCTTCACAAAAAAGTTACATTTTATATCTTTATGTTTGAAGCCTGAAATGTGGCAAAAGGTTAAAAAGTTCAAGGGGGCTGAATACTTTCACAAGGCACTGTATGTTATATGGTTCTACGCCGTTGACCTCCACCTTCTATAGTAAAGGTTCAGGTATCTGTGGAGCACTGAATCTGTTTCTCATCTATCATTAACATGGTGTTATCAGATTTGTTCTGGGAAGCATGCTGTGCATACAGAATCTTAATCTGGTTCTGAATACTAGTGCTTTGAAGAGTGCAAGTCTTGACCAAAGTTATTGAAGGAGAGACCATCACAAAAACTGAAAGGGCAGATCATCTGTTTGTCTGTTTTACTGAACAGGTTGCAAAATGGCTCAGTGGTTAGCTCTTGTGGCACTGGGGTCCTGTGTTCAAATCTGATCAAGGGCAACATCTCTACATGCCGTACTCTTTATGTATGAATAAAAGAAATACAAATATTTCTGTGTAGATTTGTATTCAACATAAAACAAAGCTGTATTCTGTATTCTTAAACATTTGCATTGTGCCATTCCTATATTATTCCTCTTGGAAAAGTATAAATTAAAAGGAATGTGTCACCTAATTTTTTTTACTAAAGTAAAATATATAGGGACATATACACTTTTTTGTAATCTGTTTATTTTCTAATTGTAGATTTTGCTATTTTCTGTGCTTGATCATGGGGGCAGCCCAGTCTCAGACTGGGTTGACTTAGGTCTGCCAGTGAAGTTGAGTCTTGGTCCCACCAGTGTGGTTGATTCTTGGGCCCTACCAGTGGATTTTATTTTTTGGGGCCCACCAGTGGAGATGATTCTTGGGGCCCACCAGTGGAGATGATTCTTGGGCCCCACCAGTGGAGATGATTCTTGGGGCCCACCAGTGGAGATGATTCTTGGGGCCACCAGTGAGATGATTCTGGGCCCACGTGGAGTTGTTTAAAGGCCCACCAGTGAAGTTGATTCTTGGGACCACCAGTGGAGTTGATTCTTGGGACCACCAGTGGAGTTGATTTTTGGGGCCACCAGTGGAGTTGATTCTTGGGGCCCATCAGTGGATTTGATTCTTGGGGCCCACCCTAAAACTACTGTACATACTGCACATTTGCTTTTTGCCTCTTTCGCTGTATTTCTCCTTGAAAAACGGCATCAGGATTGCTATGCCCAGGAGTCCACCATGTACAAGGGCCCACTGAGGGTTTCCCATGTGGGCCATTCGGACACTGGGGCAGCCATTTTGCCTTGACCTACTACTCTATTTTGCTAACAGCAGCTTAGAAATTTGCCCTGTAGCATCCACATGAACCATACATGAAAGCTGTAGTTTGAAGATAATCAGTTGGCTGCATCCCCACGGCACAGTACAAATACCGGTTGATTTATCTGACTGGTGTATGCACTGTTTTCGTGCTGTGCACACGGCCGCAAGGAGACGGCTTTGCTCCGCGAGTAGCGGAGAAAAGCCCTCCTCCTTCACATAGACATGTTCATATTCCGTCCGAAAACCGGTCGGAAGAATGAACATGTTTAATGGTTTTTGGACTGCCGGGCGGAAAACCCGTGCAGTTGGGACTACTGCACGGATTTTCCATAGAGGCCCATTTTAAAAGTTGTCACCTGGTTTGCAGACAGTTTTCAAAACCGGAAAACGTCTGAAAAACTGGGTGAAAACCCATGCCGTGGGGTCAAGCCCATTGACTTCTATTAGAGAGTGTTGTAGGCATGACTGACCTGTGCAGAGATAGGAAGGGGGTAAGCTAAGATGATGACCTACTGAGTGAGGGTGTTGTGGGCATGCTCTGCTACCTGTGCAGAAATAAGGAGGAGGTGAGCTGTGACCATCACCTATTGACTTCTATGGGAGAGTGTTGTGGGCATGCTCTGTGACTGTTGCAGGGAGGAGGGGGATGGAAGCTTTACCCTCACCTATTTTTAATGGTGCATCATGTGTTATCTATCAGTAGATGTTACCAGTCATTGTAATCTTGCCTATGAAGATAACAACAAAACTGCTAAGAAGTGATCTCTATAGAACAGTGTTATACTAATGCAAGGTTTAGTGGTCAGTGAAAAAGCTGCAAAATTTCAGGATTAAATTAAATTCACATAATAATTGATTAAAAACATGATTTCAACAATAAATTCCATTCCCATTCTGTTAAAGAGACATGTACCATCAGTGCTGACAGTGTCAGAGGCCATAGGGATACTGCCTATATATGCTGTACATGGGACTGGTATTTCCATCCATATTATTTACCTGCAGTTTAAGAATTTTCCTTGATTTTGGACAAATGATGATGTAATTGAGTCAACCAGTTCTCCCAGTCTTGGCACCCCAGAAATGTTGGTACACAAAAGATAACCACAAAGGACATCCCTGAAAACCAAGAAATGAGAAGTCATAATAAGCAAGCCATTCATTGGTCTCTGCAGCGCTCGGCTATGTTTGTTGTTCTCATAGACATTCAATGGAGCTGTGAGTGTTCAACCACTGCTGAAATTAAAGGGGTTTTCTCACTACAAAGATCATATCTGTAATGATGGGGACTGTAAAAATAAGCACTTCTGCAATTGGTTTGTATTGCCTAAATAATTTAGTATAGCAGCTATTAGCTAATCTGTAAGTGTCTAGAGCTATTTCTGCAGCCGGAGGTCAGGCCATGCCCCCTTTGCCATGATTGGCTTCCTAATATTTAGTTCAGCCCTGGTCAGGACACGCCCCCTGTGTGAAACACGCACCCTGTGCTGTGATTGGCTGCCTGCACTATGTGCTCACTCACCTCTTAACTGTTTAAAAATGAAACTGAAACTGGCTCCCGCAGCTTTCTGTGCTAGGTGTGGCCAGTGTCTGCATAATAAAGGCTGCATGAGCTCTCTATGCTCATTTCCCAGTGACAACTCTATATGAAGGATCTGGGCAATTGCTCAGTTTTTCTAGCTGCTAGATTCATTCTCCCCACCCATATAACACAGCCTTATACACACTGCTCCCCACCCATATAACACAACCTTAAACACTCTGCTCTCCTCACCCATATAACACAGGCTTGTACATTCTGCTCCCCCTCTACCTCCTGTCCGATAAAAGAGGGGGGAGCAGTTTGCATTTCTCACATTTGTTTCATCTGTTCAGGCTGTATGTATAACTGCCTGAATACAGATTCTTGTGGAGGGAGGTGACAGCTCTGCAGCCATGAGAACTGACCAATGCAGGAGGTTTGCAGAGCTGTGACATCCTCTCTCTCTCTCTGTCATTGCTCACACAGAATGATGATGATGACTAAGGAGGGAGCAGAGAGGGGGTGTGATGATGTCACCAGTCTTCAGTGAGGGAAGACCCGCTTACTGGGAGGATATAAAAAATAAATGTATTTCACATTCGTAAAAGAAAACAATCAGACAGAAAAAAATGAATAAAGCAGAAATCCAAGCCCAACATGTACATTACACCCAGTACAACAAAAGCACAAGGGTCTAGGGTCACAACAAAAAAATGAAACAACACTGGAATAAATATAAATAATATCAAATTTATATAACGCTTATTCAAGCTTCTTCAAGTGTTAGCGAAACGTGCATCGTGGGTTGCACAGGAATCTAGTGGTTACAACTTTTTCTTTGTCCACTGTATGCATTCTGGTTAAGTATCATTGATATAATTTGATATTTATTCCAGAGTTGTTTCATTCATTTTTTGTTGTGACCCTAGACCCTTGTGCTTTTGTAATACTGGGTGTAATCTGCATGTTGAGCTTGGATTTTTGCTTTATTCGTTTATTTTTTCTGTCTGATTATTTGTTTTTATGAATGTGAAATAAATGTATTTATTTTTTGTTGTGTTGGTTATTTTTGGTTATTGTATTAGGTTATTGTTCCAACATATGTTCATATCAATTTGCATAGTCCCAGATATTTATATATTTTTAGGGTATTATTATATTTTCTCTACTGGGAGGACAGACACACCTACTGGGAGGACAGACACACCTACTGGGAGGAGAGACTCACCCCTAGTAGTGAGAAAACCCCTTTAAACACTTCTTCACTTCGCTATTGCAGGGAGAAAGAATGGGGAACTCGGGGCCCCATTTTAGTGATTGTGGGGTCCACAGTGATCAGGCATTTATTACCTATCCTGTGGAAAGGTGATAAATATTTACTGTATGTAAACGCCTTCACAGTAAAGAGCCAACTGCAATAAACCTGAATATGGATTACTATACGTTACTGCAATAAAAAAAAAAAGAAAAGAAAACAACAAACAGAATTTTCCAGAGTTTTCTTAGGCTATGTTCACACAGCTTAAAATGGGACATATTTCAGTCCGTAATTCAGTCCGTACTCCGCGAATTACGGCTGGAATCCGTCCCAGTCATTACGGTAATCCACAGTTCTCATAGAGAACTATGGATTATGTCTCCTCTCCCCGCTCAGCGAATCCGCCGCGGGGGGAGATAAGTGACATGTGAATTACCAGCGGCATACACGATGACAGTCTATGGGGCAACGAGATGCCGGCCCCCTGCTCCCGCCCCCGTCCACATGGCGTAATGAACATAGCCTTAGAGGAGGCTAGTAATATAATAACTATAGAAGGAGTGTTATCCTTACTGTTTGCTGCATTGTATCCAGGTGTCTTTATTGCGACCACAGTTGCCTTTCTCAGTGCCTTCTATATTCAGCTTATCATAGCAGTATCTGTCTGCAGCTGACGCTTCTGAAATATAACAAAAGGCAATTATGTAAGAAGAAATCTCCGACAAATATTTCTCCACTAGATTGTCGTAAACAACTTTACTATTCTTACTATTCTTCTTTTCTTTTTCTTTTTTTATGCCATTAAAGGGGTTTTGCCAAGAAGTGAGTTCCTCACCAAACAGCTGATACCCCCCCTCTTGAGGCTTAAAAAAAGGGGGCTTGTATTTTGTATTAGTACCTCCCTGTGAAGTCATCACTCCTTTCCCCATGCATTTCCTGTTTTCAGTCTCTGAGTTGAGCAAACAGTTTGGCTAATCCACAGGGGAAAAACTGTTTGGGCACAAGCTCTAGGGGTTTTGTTTCCCCCTCTTATCTGCTCAGGAAAAAGATAACTCCGGCAGGCAGTGTTCTTTATTTGTTTACAAATGGGCGGGGGAGGTAGGAGCGCTGAGCAGCGACATCTGCATGTTTTCCAGATAATAAATTACAACCCGGGACTCTCTATAAGCAACAAAGGATCTTTCTCCCCAAAGTGCAAAAACAAAAGCGCGGCCGACGCTTCTGTCAGCTCCCGGTCGTATCTAATGTAAAAAAGTTGGGAAAATAAGGGATTAAATCGGCTGTGCTCTCACAAATTTACTATTTTTTAAAGACATTATTTTAAAAAAATGATTAAAAAACCCATTTTGGGGATCCCCATCAACATTAGATCGTGGCAAAACCCCTTTAATTCCAATGCTATAAATGCTATATTATGCTATAAAAGTCAAGGGGTTCAGGTACATAGTATAAGATCTGGAAAATACAATAATAAGACTAAATAACAAACTGATACGAAAGGAAGGAGGACCCTGCCTACAAGAGCTTACAATCTACAATGGAGGAGGGGGGGAGACAGAAGGGAGGGTCGAAGATGTTTGTATTTTGGTGTAATGGCAGCAGGGCAGGCTCGGACTGGACCACCGGGGGATTGGGAATTTTATTGTAGTGCTTCTTGGGAATCCTGAAAAAGACGGTTGGGGGGTTTGAGGACTGAGTTGAGAAACACTGCTCTTTTGGGGCTCTATAGGGGGTGTTGTGGGGTTATACCTAGCGGGTGTTGATCTCTAGGGGCGTATATGGCGTTTGTGGGTTTAAAAGCTGACTGGTGTTGACCACTTGTGGTCTCAAAATAAACGTTTTTGTGGGTTATACCAGAGCGGTGCTGACCTCTTTTGGCCCTCTACAGGGGCGTGTTGTAGTTATACCTGAGCTTTTGTCTGGCCTTTTTGGGGCTCTACAGGCAGGTTGTGGGTTTTACCTGAGCTGGTGTCTGCCCTCTATGTGGGTCTATAGGGCAGTTTTTTGTGGGTTATATATGGTGCAACCTCATGTGGCTCTATTTTTTTTTATTTTATCATTTTCTGACCTCTATTGGTCTCTTTTGGGGTGGTGTTGAAGGTTAAACCCTTTAGCTGGTGTTTACCCAAAAGTGGTCTCTAAAATGGCGGTGTTGTATTTATCCTACTGGTCCCTGACCACAATGTGTCTCAATATGACGGGGTTTTAGGTTAAACCCTGACGGGTGCCCCTGACCTCTATGGGGTCTCTATATGGGGTGTTTGGGTTATACCGGGGCGGGTGTCTGACCTCTATGTGGTCTCTAAATGGGGGTGTTGGTTATACCGAGCTGGTCCGACCACTATTTTCCCTCTATAGACGGTGTGTGGTTATACCTAACGGGTGTTGACCTCTATGGGGTCTCTATTGGGGGTGTTGTGGGTTATACCTAGCGGGTGTCTGACCTCATTGGTCTCTACATGGCAGTGTTGTTGGCTAACCTAGCTGGGTCTCCCCCTTATGGGGTGTCTATAGGGGCATGTTGTAGGTTAACCTGATGGTGTCTGCCCTTATGTGGTCTCTAATGCATGTTGTAGGTTATCCCCTGAGCTGGTGTTGATCTCTATAGGGTCTCACACTCACCGGCCATTTATTAGGTAAAACCGTCCCAATGTCGTTAACAACTTAATTTTAATCACCAATCACAGGGCGGCAACTCAGTCATTTGGGCTTAGAATGGTCAAGACAATCCCTGCAGTTCAAACCGAGCATCAAAAGGGGAAGAAAGTGATTTGAGTGCCTTTAAACGGGCATGGTTTTTGTGCCAAAGGGCTGGTCTGATATTTCAGAAACTGCGATCTCCGGGGGATTTCACGCACAACCATCTCGGGGGTTTTTACAAAATGGTCCAAAAAAAGAAAAACATCCGTGGGGCAGTCCTGTGGGGGGGGAAAAATGCTTTTTGGGCCCAAAGGGGTCAAAGGAGTTTTGGGCAAAGGTTCGAGCTGAAAAAAAGGCAACGGCTCAAATAGCCACCCGTTACAACCAAAGGTAGGCAAAGGATCCTGAACCACAGTAGGCGAATTTTGAGGGCAGAGGGCACAGCACAGAAGACCAACCGGTTGCCATTTCCTTTTCAGCAAGAACAAAACTGAGGCCCCAAATTTCCCCCAACTCACGAAATTGGACAGTAAAAGATTGGAAAAACGTTGCCTGGTCGATGATCTCGATTTTTTTCCGCGAAAACGGAGGGTGGGGCCCAAAAATTTTGGCGTCAACAACATGAAAGCATGGATCCACCCTCCTTGTATAAAAGGGGTTCAGGCTGGGGGTGGGGGGTGTCCTGGTGGGGGGAATTTTTTTCTTGGCACTTTTTGGGGCCCCCTTTGGGGTACCAATTGAGCATCGTTTCAACGCCCACCCCACCTGATATTGTTGGGTGCCATGTCCATCCCCTTTATAACCCCAAAAGACCCAACATCTATGGCTACTTTCAGCAGGATAATGCGCCATGTCATAAAGCTGGAATCATCTCAACAGGTTTCTTGAAAAAGGAAAACTTCCCCGCACCTTTTTTGAATCTATGCCCCGAAAAATTGAGGGATTCTGAAGGCAAAAGGGGTCCAACCCGTTACTCATGGTGTACCCAATAAAGTGGCCGGGGAGTGTATATGGCATGTTGTAGTATATGAGCGGGGTCTGACCTCTTGTGGTCCTATATGTTGGTTGAGGTTATACCCGAGCTGGTGTCTGACCCCATTGTCTCATATGGGGGTGTTGTAGGTTATATCTGAGTGGTGTTGACCTCTATGTGGGCTCTATATGGTGGTGTTGGTCAAACCCGATTCACTGTAATGGATGTGACCGGCTGGTGTCCCCCCTCTTTTCGTGTTTCTCACTCCAGTCCTCAAGAAAACCCCCAACAGGGAAAGTTTTAGGGTTTTCCATTATTGTGCAGCTGAAATTTAAATTTTGCATGCATTCTGTGGGGGATCCTGAAAACATAGTGTTGGGGGCTTTAGGACGGAGTTAGAAACATGCTCTATGTGGGGCCCCATATGGCAGTATTTGTAGGTTTTTACCTGATTGGTTCTGATCTCTATTTTTCTCTATATGGTTGGTTGTATTTTTACCGAGCGGTGTTGACCACTATGTGGGGCTCTATATCGGTGTTGTAGGTTATACCGGGGTGTCTGACCTCTATGTGGTCTCTAAGGGGTGTTGTAGGTTTTACCTGAGTGGTGTTGACCTCTATGGGTGTTTTTATGGCGTGTTTAGGTTTACCTGAGCTGGGGTCTGACCTTTGTGTCTTAATGGGAGGTTTTAGGGTTTTACCTGACTGGTGTCTGACCTCATGGTGTCATATGGCAGTGTTGTAGGTTATACCCGACTGGTGTCTGACCCCTATGTGGTTTATAGGGTGTTGTGGTTATACCTACTGGTTCTGACCCATGTGGTTTCTATTGTTTGGGGTTGTAGGTTATACCCAGCTGGGGTTTTGACCCTTTTTGGTCTCTATGTGGGGTTTTTAGGTTATACCTGAGCTGGTTCTGACACTATGTGGCCTATTGCGGGGTTTTAGGGTTTAAAACCCGAGCTGGTCCTGACCACTATTGGCTCTATATGACGTGTTTTAGGTTATACCCTGGTTCGATCTTATGTGGGCTCTATTTGGTGTTTAGGTTAACCTGAGCTGGTGTCTGACCTTATGTGGCCTATTCGGTGTTGTATTTTTCCCCGGTTCTGACCGAGATTTTCGGAGGGGAACATAATGGGGGGAAAGGTTTTGGAACCTTGTATGCATGATTTTTAAAATTTAACTGAATCGCGGGGAACAAGTATGATAAGGGGGTTGGCAGAGGGGTAAAGGAAAAGGGAGGGAACAGGAGTGTTTAGGATGGATTGAAGGGACAAGGTGTTAATGGAGGGCACAGAAAATGTTCATATCCGGGGGGAAATGATGAGGCAGAAAAAGCATTTTTTGCAGAGACAAAGTCAAAGAAAAGACAGATTCGGACATATTTTCATTTTTTCAATTTTTCAAATCTAGGGTTTTTAAATTCCTACTGATTAAAACTTTTTTTAAATGACACCCTTAAAAAAACCTGTCGCCTGAACTTGTCATAAATGTTCAATCAAAACTACTCTTTATGTGC
>JAODAL010025712.1:0-58087 GCA_025379985.1 Phyllomedusa bahiana | reverse complement strand
CCACAGGGGACCTATATTTACAGGAATATCCTAAAAAGGGGCCTTAACCTCAGGGGTATATCCTAAAAGGGGGCATATCCCCTACGGGGTATACCTACGGGGCAAACCCTACAAGGAAATACCCCCAAAAAGGGGCTAAAACCCTCAGGGGCCAAAAAACCTACAGGGGGTATATCCTACAGGGATAAACTTAGGGGGGCTATATCCTACAGGGCCAAAAAACCCCTACAGGGGGCTAATCTACGGGGGATATAACCTAAAAGGGGGCTAATCCTAAGGGCCATTACCCTACGGGGGCCTATATCCAAAGGGAATTAATACAGGGGGGCTATATCCTTTGGGGGGGCTATACCTCCAGGCGCTATAATTACGGGGGGGCTAAAATCCTACAGGGGCTTTTTACTTACAGGGGGGTATAACCTCCCGGGACCATTAACCTACAGGGGCTAAACCTAGGGGGGGCCAAAATTCCTAACGGAATTTTAACCACAGGGGCTATACCTACGGGGGGCCCCAATAACCTACGGGGGGTTTTTTTACCTCGGGGGGCAATAACCAAAGGGGCCTATATCTACAGGGCCATTCATAGGGGGCTAATCCTACGGGGCCCCCATATAACCTACAGGGGGCTATATCCTTTACGGGGAGGTTAAAATAAAACAGGGGGCTATACCACAGGGCATTAACCCAGGGCATACCTACAGGGGGCCTATAACCTACAGGGGGCCTATTTCCAAAAAGGGTTATAAAATTTAACTTACAGGGGGGGTTTATATCCTAAGGAATAACCCAAAAGGGGACAAATTCCTACAGGGGGGCCTATTTTACGGGGCCTAAACTTAAGGGGGCCTAAACCTAAAGGGGGGCCATATCTACAGGGGCCATATCTACCTACAGGAGGCTATATACCTACAGGAGACTATATACCTACAGGGGCCATATCTACCTACAGGAGGCTATATACCTTACAGGAACTATTTACTACAGCGGGGCCCTTCTATTATACCTACCAGGAGGTCTATAATACCTTAGGAGGCTATATACCTACAGGGAAGCTGGGGTATATACCTGAAGGAGGCTATCTACTCTGGAGGGAGACCTATATACCTACAGGGGTATATCTACTACCCCACCACGCGCACGCCCGCCCATCCCCCTCCCCGTTACCTAAGGAGAATGAGCTCTACCTACAGGGGCCATATCTACCTACAGGAGGCTATATACCTACAGGAGGCTATATACCTACAGGAGCCATATCTACCTACAGGAGGCTATATACCTACAGGGGCCATATCTACCTACAGGAGGCTATATACCTACAGGTGAGGGCTTATATACACAGGGGTCCATATCTACTACAGGAAGTTATCTACCTACAGGGGCCATATCTACTCAGCGAGGCTACCCCCTTTCTCCCACACCGTCCATCGCGGGCCATATCTACCTACAGGAGGCTATATACCTACAGGGGTCATATCTACCTACAGGAGGCTATATACCTACAGGAGGCTATATACCTACAGGGGGCTATATCTTACCTTAGACCCCCCAGCGCGCGTCATATATCTACCTACAGGAGGCTATATCTACCTACAGGAGGCTATATACCTACAGGAGGCTATTATACTACAGGGGGTACCTCCTTACTTACCCGGAGGTATATACCTACCAGGAGTATCTATACCTACAGAGACTATCTACCCCTGCTCCGCGAGGCCTATATACCTACAGGACGGCTATATACCTACAGGAGAGAAGGTAAAAATATATACCTTAACAGGGGGCCATATCTACCTACAGGGGCATCATATTCTACCTACTGGAGGCTATATACTAAGGTGACATATCTAATAAGGAAGACTATATACCTACAGGAGGCTATATACCTACAGGGGTCATATCTACCTACAGGAGGCTATATACCTACAGGAGGCTATATACATACAGGAGGCTATATACCTTCAGGGGTCATATATATACCTATTACGCGATGGCTATATACCTACAGGAGACTATATACCTACAGGAGGCTATATACCTACAGGGGTCATATCTACCTACAGGAGGCTATATACCTACAGGAGGCTATATACCTACAGGAGGCTATATACCTACAGGAGGCTATATACCTACAGGAGGCTATATACCTACAGGAGACTATATTCCTACTTGAGAATATATACCTACAGGAGGCTATATACCTACAGGAGACGATAATACCTACAGCGAGGCCCACCCGCTATAGATCCTCATACAGGAGGCTATATACCTACAGGTGGCTTTATACTTACAGGAGGCCATATCTACCTACAGGAGGCTATATACCTACAGGAGGCTATATACCTACAGGAGGCTATATACCTACAGGAGGCTATATACCTACAGGTGCCATATCTACCTACAGGAGGCTATATACCTACAGGAGGCTATATAACTAGAGGGGCAATTCATTACCTTACAGGAAGGCTATATGCCTACAGGAGGCTATATACCTACAGGGGCCATATCTACCTACAGGAGGCTATATACCTACAGGAGGCTATATACCTACAGGGGTCATATCTACCTACAGGAGTTATATACTACAGCCCCGAACGCTCACAAACACATTCGTACTAAAACCTAGGCAGGCTCACCTCATCCCCCCCTACCCCCCCCCGCGCACCCCGGATTATCCCCCCCATCGCTACCCAGCGCCCCCCTCACTCACCTCCCTTACTACAGGAGGCTCTATATACCTTACAGTGAGGCTCCTTTACTACTGGCAGGTATATACATAAAGGAGGCTCTATACCTACGAGGCTATATATACTACAGGAGGCTATATACCTCTTACAGGGGCCTATCTACCTTCAGTGTGCCTTATATACTACAGGGGCCATATCTACCTACAGCGAGAATATATACTTACAGAAAGGTATTACCTTACAGGGGCCATATCTACCTACAGGAGGCTATTATACCTTTCAGGGAGGCCTATATAACTAAGGAGGCACCCCCTCTCTCCATAGTACAGGAGGCTATATAACTACAGGAGATATATAACTACAGGTGGCAAATACTACAGGGAGGTATATACCTACAGTGTGAGGTCTATCACCTACAGGAGGCTATCCATACCTACCAGGAGACTATACACAAGGAGGCTATCATTATCCTACAGGAGGGCTATATACTACAGGAGGCTATATATCTACGGGAGGCTATATTACCTACAGGAGGGAGGCTAATACCACTACAGGGCGCCATATCTACCTAAGTATGCAAAATACATCAGGGGCCATCTCTACCTACAGGAGGCTATATACCTACTGGGGGCATATCTACCTACAGGAGTCTCTATACCTACAGGCTCGCGCTCCGCCATTACCGACAGGCAGGCCGCTATACCTACAGAGTCCTATATATCTACAGGGGCCATATCTCTCCCCCCACCCCCCCTAAAGGGGCTAAGCTGCTAATTAACCCTACAGGGAGTGCTATATTACCTACTGGAGCTATAAAAATTTTACCCTACCACTTGGAGGCTAATAACTACAGCCTCCGCGATCTCCTCCCTTCTACCGCTCCCGCCCCCCCTACCCGCCCCGCAGGCCATACCCCCCCCCCCCAACTCGCCCCTATCTCCCCATAAACCTACAGGATGCTAAATACCTACAGGAGGCTATATAACTACAGGAGGCTATATACCTACAGGAGACTATATACCTACAGGAGGATATACTACTAAGGGAGGCTACTATACCTCTGGAGCTAATACCTACAGGCGACTATTACACTACAGGAGGCTAGATAATACAGGAGGCTATTATACCTACAGGAGGCTATACACATTCAGGAGACTATTACACTACAGGAGGCTATATACCTAGCAGGAGGGTATATACTACAGGAGGATATATAAGCTTACAGGGGAGGCTATCATGCTACCTACAGGAGGACCTATACACCTCAGGAGGCCCGCATATAACACAGAGGACATATATACCTACAGGAGGCTATAGACCTACAGGAGGCTATATAACTACAGGAGACTATACACCTACAGGAGGCTATATAACTACAGGAGACTATATATCTACAGGTGCCATATCTACCTACAGGAGGCTATATACCTACAGGAGGCTAAATACCTACAGGAGGCCATATCTACCTACAGGAGGCCATATCTACCCTCACCTACATGAGGCGGCTATATAACCTAACAGGAGCGCCTTTATAAACTACAGGGAGGACCATACACCTACAGGGAGGACCATACACCTACAGGGAGGACCATACACCTACAGGAGGCTATATTACTACAGGAGGTATATACCTAACAGGTGCCTAATACCACAGGAGGCTATATTACTAAGGAGCCGCTACAATACCTAAGGCAGGCTAAAATACCTACAGGGGCCATATTCCTACAGGGAGGGCTATATCCCGCTCATCGCCCCGCGGCCCAATATCCTACTACAGGAGCAGGTGCTATTACTACAGGGGCCTTATCTACCTACAGGAGGCTATATACCTACAGGAGGCTATATACCTACAGGAGGCTATATACCTACAGGAGGCTATGACAACTACAGGGAGGCCTATATAACTACGGAGGCTTTAATCACTATACTAAGGGGCAATATTACCCACGCTCACAGGAGGCTATATCAACTACAGGAGGCTATACTCTCACACTCCTCACGCGCCGCGCCCCCATATCTACTCCAGAAGGCTATATCCCTACAGGAGGCTATACACCTACAGGAGGCTAATTACCTACAGGGGCCATATCTACGTACAGGAGGGTATATACCTACAGGAGGCTATATACCTACAGGGGCCTTTATAATACAGCGGGCCTATTACCTACAGGGAGGTGGCTATATACCTACAGAGGCATTCATACCTACAGAAGGCTATATACCTACCAGGGGTTCATATTCTCCCTAACGCGAGGCCTATATACTTCAGGTAGGCTATATACTCCCCCAGGGGCCATACTCTACCTACAGGAGGTATATACCTACCAGGAGGCTAAAATACTACAGGAGGCTATATACCTACTAAGGGGCATATATACTACAGGGGCCTATCTACATACAGAAGGCCTATATCCCTTCAGAGGCTTATACCTCATAAAGCCGCCTCGCGGCTTATAATCTTCAGAGCTATATACACTAGAGATAGAGAGAGGGCTATATACCTAAGGGGTAATTCATATTACCTGCTCTAGGAGGCTAAATACCTACAGGAGACTATATACCTACAGGGTCCATGTCTACCTACAGAAGGCTATATACCTACAGGGGCCATATCTACCTACAGGAGGCTATATCCTGCTCTGCGGTCGCACATGTCTAACCTACAGAAGGCTTTATACCTACAGGCGGCCATATACTCTCCATACAGGGAGGCTATCAACCTACAGGCGGCCATATCTAACCTACAGAGAAGGCTATATCCCCTACAGAGGCTACTATACCTACAGGAGGCTATAGACCACGCTCCACTCGCCGCGCGCGCCACTCGCTCTCTACCTACACGGACGGCTTATATACCTACAGGGGCTATATACTTACAGGAGTAAATACCTACAGGAAAGGGCTATATACCTACAGGAGGCTATTATACTATTACAGGTGCCCATTAATCTCCAACAGGAGGACTATATCATACATGGGTCATATCCTATCTAATGGAGCGCTATATACCTACAGGAGGCTATATACCTACAGGAGGCTATATACCTACAGGAGGCTATATACCTACAGGGGTCATATCTACCTACAGGAGGCTATATACCTACAGGAGGCTATATACCTACAGGAGGCTATATACCTACAGGGGCCATATCTACCTACAGGAGGCTATATACCTACATCCCACAGGAGGCTATATAAACTTCTGGAGGTATTATACTACAGCTGAGGCTATATACCTACAGAAGGCTATATACCTACAGGGGTCATATCTACCTACAGGAGGCTATATACCTACAAGAGGCTATATACCTACAGGGGCACCACTCGCTCGCCCGCCCGCCCTCCCAACAGGAGGCTATATACCTACAGGAGGCTATATACCTACAGGGGTCATATCTACCTACAGGAGGCTATATACCTACAGGAGGGCTTTATATAAAATACAGGAGGCTAATAACCTAATGCGTACGGTGAGGGCTATCATACCTTCAGAAGGCTAAATTACCTACAGGGGTATTCTACATACAGGAGATATATACCTACCAGGAAGGCTATTTACCTACAGGGCCAATATTACCCGCTCACCTCGGAGGCTAATACACCTACAGGAGGATATATAAATTACAGGAGGCTATATATACCTACCAGGGAGGTATATACTACAGAAGGTAAGTACCTACAGGTGGTCATATCTACCTACAGAGGCTTATACTACAGGGGCCTATCTACTACAGGAGGCAATATAACTTCAGCGGTATAATCTCCTACTGGGGGCTATATACTACAGGGGACATATCAACTACAGGGGGCTATAATCTACAGGGGCATATAAACTACAGAGGGCTATAAACTACAGAGGGCTATAAACTACAGGGGGTATATCATCCAAAAATGCTTTATTCTACAGGGGGCTATAAACTACAGAGGACATATCACCTGCAGGGGGCTATAAACTACAGGGGGCATATAACCTATAGAGGGCTATAAACTACAGGGGGCATATCACCCAAAAGTGCTTTATTCTACAGGGGGCTATAAACTACAGTGACAATATCACCTACAAGGGGCTATAAATTACAGGGGGAAAGTCACCTACAGGAGGCTATATACTACAGGGGGAAAGTCACCTAGAGGAGGCTATATATCACAGGGGGCAAATCACCTACAGGGGGCTATAAACTACAGAGGGCACGTAACCTAGAGAGGGCTATAAACTACAGGGGACATATTACCTACAGGGGGCTATAAACTACAGGAGGCATATTACCTACAGGGGGCTATCAACTACAGGGGGCATATTACCTACAGGAGGCATATCACCTACAGGGGAATATAAGCTACAGGTGGCATATCACCTATGGGGGGCATTTTACCTATAGGGGGCTATAAACTAAAGGGGATATATCATCTACAGGGGGCTATAAACTACAGAGGGTAAATCACTTACAGGGGGCTATAAACTACAGTAGGCATATCACCTACAGGGGGCTATAAACTACAGGGGGTGTATTACCTACAGAGGGCATACTACCTACAGGGGACTGTAAACTACAGGGGATATATTACCTAGAGTGGGCATATTACTTACAGGGGGCTATAAAATACAGGAGGCATATCACCTACAGTGGGTATATCACCTACAGGGAGCATATTACCTATAGGGGGCTATAAACTATCGGGAGCTGTATTCTACAGGGGGCTATAAACTACCGGGGGTATATCACCTACAGGGGGGCTATATACTACAGGGGCATATAAACTACAGAGGGCTATAAACTACAGGGGGTATATCATCCAAAAGTGCTTTATTCTACAGGGGGCTATAAACTACAGAGGACATATCACCTACAGGGGGCTATAAACTACAGGGGCATATAACCTATAGAGGACTATAAACTACAGGGGGCATATCACCCAAAAGTGCTTTATTCTACAGGGGGCTATAAACTACAGTGACAATATCACCTACAGGGGGCTATAAATTACAGGGGGAAAGTCACCTACAGGAGGCTATATACCACAGGGGGCATATTACCTACAGAGGGCTATAAACTACAGGGGGCATATCTCCCAAAAGTGCTGTATTCTACAGGGGGCTATAAAACTACAGGGGACATATCACCTACAGGGGGCTGTATTCTACAGGGGGCTATAAACTACAGGAGGCATATAACTTATAGGGGGCTATAAACTACAGGGGGCATATCACCTACAGAGGGCATATTACCTATAGGAGACTATAAAGTAACGGGGCTGTATTCTATAGGGGGCTATAAACTACACGGCCGTGTATATCTAATATGTATATTAGATATATAGGAGAAGTGCTTTATGGGAAGATATGAACAATTGTGTACAGTACAATGGAATTTTATATTCCCAATGATAAGCTTTTTAGACATGGAAGAGTAGGGGCTTTGGGATTTGCGATAAAGATGTGGTGTGCTGTGGAATGTAAAACCCTATTCTGCTTAGTCGTTCTTGGGTGAGCTACGCAGTTGCAATTATATGAGAGAAATGAGACGGAAAGCCATCACAGTTAGGGCTGAGGTATGACGGTCGTCTGTTGGTGCAGTGCAGGTGGCTACGTGGGCGTACGGTAAGATGGGGGGAAAGCCGTTATGGAGATGGCGAATTTGTCGGAGGATTGTTGGTTTATGGGAGCATGGTGGCAGCTTAGCAGAACATAATTTATGAGTGTGCGGTTGCTGGAGAGCGGAAGGTGGAGGTGGGTTTTATGTGGATTCTCTGATGGCTTATTGGTGAGCACCTGAATAGGGTGTGTTAGTCCCCGGAGTCGATTGCTAAGGTCTTATCAATCGACTTGAGGCCTTAACAACTGGCTTAACAACCGACTGGAGTCCGCGGAGTCGATTGCTAACTCTTATCAAATGACTTGTCTTGGAGGGCTCTTCAAACAACCGGCATAATCGACTGTTAGCGGACTTCACTCGCAGTAACTTTAGTGATCCCCCAGTAAAGGTAAAAGGGTCACCCAGGTAAGTTATACGTCATATAGTAGGTGGTCTATTTTACTTTTATATGTCCTCCAGGTTGGTGTGTGGTTTTACATGTCCCCCAGCAGGTATAGGGCAGGTTACGGATCCCCCAGGCAGGTATAGGGGCAGGTCCGGTTTCAGATTCCCCCAGCAGGTATAGGGGCAGGTTACGGATATCCGACCAGCAGGTATATGGGCAGGATTTCGGATTCCCAGCAGGTATAGGGGCAGGTATATGGGCAGAGTTAACGGATCCCCAGCAAGGGATATGGGCAGGTTTACGGAATCCCCCACAGCAGATATGGCAGGTTACGGATCCCCCAGCAGGTATAGGGGCAGGTAATATGGGGAAGGTTCGGCTTCCCCACAGCAGGTATAGGGGCAGGTTACGGATCCCCCTAGCATGTATAATAGGGGCAGGTTACGGGATCCCAACAGCAGGTTATATAGGGGCAGGTTACAGATCCCACCAGCAGGGTATAGGGGCAGGTTACGTCCCCCAAGCAGGTATATGGCGGCAGGTTTACGGATCCCCCAGCAGGTATAGGGGAGGTATATGGGCAGGGTTACGGATCCCCCAGCAGGTATATAGGCAGGTTTACGGATCACCCAGCAGGGTAAATAGGCAGGTTACGGATCCCCCAGCAGGTATATAGGAGGTTAAAGGATCACCAGCAGGTATATGGGCAGGTTACGGATCCCCCAGCAGGGTATATTGGCAGGTTAAGGGTCCCCACCAGACAGCTATATAGGCAGGTTACGTATTCCCAAGCAGGTATATGGCAGGTTACGGGGATTCCCCAGCAGGTATTGGCAGGTTATGGGTACCCTAGGCAGGTATTATGGGCAGGTTTTGGTCCCCAGTAGGTATATAGGCAAGTTTAGGTCCCCAGCACACTGGGTAGGTTTATAACTCACTGGACACTTTATTAGGGTACACCATGCTAGTAACGGGTTGGACCCCTTTTGCCTTCAGAACTGCCTCAATTCTTAGTGGAATAGATCAACAAGGTGTTGCAACGATGCTCATTTGTTTACCAGGGGCCATGAGTGCCAAGAAAATATTCCCCACACAATGGACCCACCACCACCAGCCTGAACCGTGATACCAAGGCAGGATGGATCCAAGCTTTCATGATGTTGACGCCAAATTTGACCCTACCATCCGAATGGCAGCAGAAATCGAGACTCACTCTGACCAGGGCAACGTTTTTCCATCTTCTACTGTCCAATTTCGATGAGGATTGGGCAATTTGGAGCCTCTGTTTCCTGTTCTTAGCTGAATGGAGTGGCCCGGTGTGTTCTTCTTGCTGCTGTAGCATCTGCCTCAAAGTTGGCCGTACTGTGCGTTCCAGAGATGCTTTTCTGCATACTTGGTTGTAACGGCGGCTATTTGAGTCACTGTTTCGCCTTTCTATCAGCTCGAAACCAGTCTGCCCATTCTCCTTTGACCTCTGCATCAAAAGGCATTTCCGCTCCACCAGGACTTGCCGCTCACTGGATGTTTTTTCTTTTTGGACCATTCTTGTAAACCCTAGAGATGTTTGTGCGTGAAAATCACAGGAGATCAAGCCGTTTCTGAAATACTTCAGACAAAGCCCTTCTTGGCACAAAACCATGCCCGTTCAAAGGCACTCAATCACCTCTCTTCCCATACTGATGCTCGGTTTGAACTTGCCAGGAGATTGTCTTGACCATGTCTACATGCGCTAATACACTGAGTTGCGCCTTGTGATTGGTGATTAGAAATTAAGTGGCTTAACGAGCAGTTGGAAAGGTGTATACCTAATAAAAGTGGCCGGTGAGTATATGTCCCCCAGCAGGTAAATTTAGATAGCTTATGGCCCAAAAAGCACTGTATATAAAAATTTATAGCTCCTCCTGCACGTATTTTTAAGTAATAATACCCCCCTGACATATATGTGCGGGGGGGCTATTACTTATTATATATGTGCAGGGGGTATTATTACTTTTTAAAACACAGATAATACCCCCTCTGCAATTAAAAGTAGTAATGCCCCTCTGACATAAAAAAGTAAAAAAAATAGGCCCCCCCTGCACATAAAAAAAGTAGATAATAGGCCCCCCTGCCCTATTACAAGTAGATATTGGGCCCCCCCTGCTCATATATACAAGTAGAAAATACCGTGTTTCCCCATAGTAAGACACCCCCGAAGAACGTAGGGGTGTCTTAGGGGGTCGTCAAATTTAAAAGAGTCCCCCCGAAGTAAGACATAGTGGATTTTTGGGGGTAAAAAGAATTTAAGACGCGTCTTACCATCGGGGAAACAGGTAGGCCCCCCCCCGCACAAATACAAGTAGATAATAGGACCCCCTGCACAATATACGAGATAATGTCGCCCCCCCTGCACTATTACAAGAGATAATGTCCCCCCCGCAAATATAAAATAGAAAAATGGGCCCCCCCCTGCATTAAAATAAAAAGTACATAATAGCCCCCCCTGCCACTTTTTATAATAGATTATAGGCCCCCCCAGATAAAATAGGACAATTAAAAAGTAATAAAGCAGCCTCCCGCCCTCGTCCCTGTCGCTCCCCGTGCGCCTGCTCCCGGTCTTTTTCCTCACGGGGAGGTCCCGGGCCGGCTGCACTTGATGACGCTGACCCCCGGCGCGCACAGGGGGCGCGCACGAGCCCATCCTGCCTGCGGCGGCCGATATTTCTTGGAGCTCTCTGCTCGCCAAACATAAAACGGGATGTGCGTCCGGGGACGCCAGACAGTTACCCCCCCACCGCTGCCCGTCGCCAAGTCCTAAAGCCGATACTTAGCGACTGGTAAGGTTAGGACCCAAACGTCGGTGGCGGCGGAAGCGGTGGGCCGGGGGACTAAGGTGTGTCCCTAAAATAAATATAAAAGGAAGGAGCTTAGACCACTTAATGATCGGGACCTCTAACCCCCCTGATGCAGCCGGGGTTAGCTGGGAAAAACATGTCGGGGAGGTCAATATGACGTTTTAAAAATTTTGATTTCTCCCCTCTGTCTACAAGTGTCCCCCTGCTGCAGGGGTGTACAAGGGGGTTTATTTGTTTTGTATTATGGATTGGGGACGTCTGCCCAAGTAGAAGGCTTGGGATCCCTTACGGAGCTAGTAATTGCTGTATATATAAGGCTTTCCCGTTAATAGGTGGTTCTCCCCCAGACTTGAAAAAATAGAAAAAGGGGGGCTATTCCCTTCTTTCAGAAAACAAAAATTAAATGATGAGGTTTAAAACAGGTTTTTAAATAGTATGTATAAGGGTTTAAAAGTTTTTACATAATAAAAGTTAGTTTTTGGTTTTATAGATAGAGAACTGATAGAGTTTAAGTTTGCCTATGGCAAAATAGTAAATATAGTGATCAAAAGTCACTTTCTGTTCTCTTGCTTGATTCCGAATTTTTTGGAGACTATATAACCTACAGGGAGCCATATATTACCTACAGGAGCCTATAACCTAGAGGGACATATAATCTACAGGGGGCCTATAATCTATATGGGGCTATAACCTACATGGGCCTATCACCTACAGGGAGCCTATCTACAGTGGGCATTTTACCTGCAGGGGCCTATCTACAGAATTGGTAAGGACGAGTTATGGCCGGGAGAAGTCATCATGGTTGTCTGGACCGGAGGGAGAAAATAAGGAAAAAAGAACGATTTAGAGAACAACTGATCACATAGGACAATGATGGCGAACCTTTAAGAGACCGAGTGCCCAGACTGCAACCAAAATAACCTTAGTTACCGCAAAGTGCTGACGACATTGGCACGAAGCAGGGAGGTGATTCGGGAAGCGGGGCTGCAGAACAATTAATACGAGGGATGTGACGGCCACTTAGCCCATCTCTGCCATATTTCCACTATACAGTGATCATATAATGGTAGATAGCAGTGTACACAGGTGCTCAGCAGACACCACAACACCATGACCACATATCACAACCACACTGTGACTGAATATTACCACGACCACATATCACAACCACATAGTGACTGAATTATACCCATCACACAATGACCATATGTCACCACCACATAGTGAGTAAATAATACCGCCATGTATCACCACCACAAAGTGACTGAATAATGCCGCTACACCATGACCTCATATCACCACCACATAGTGACTGAATAATACCACCACTATGACCACATATCACCATAACATAGTGACTGAATAATACCGCAACACCTTTACTGAATATAAACCATTACACTTTGCACAGATATAAGTGATTACAGTTCAGGCACATTTAGTGACTCACAGGTGACGTTTCTCCAATGAGTCGTTCACGTTCCCTTTTCTTCTCCATTCGGTCCATACCACCATGCTGACTTCTCCGGACCAACACTCGTACCTACAGATTTGGACACAAATATCTTAAATTCCTCACTTTTCCAGCAACTCCTTACTTATAGGTATGTAATTCCCCAGTTAGGAAGGTATATAGGTCCCCTCAGTTAGGCAGGTATATAGATATAGGTCCCCATAGTCAGGCAGGTATTTAGATATAGCTCCCCACAGGCAGGTATATAGAATAGCTCCCTTAGGCAGTATATAGCTCCCCACAGGCAGTAGATAGCTCCCCACAGGCAGTAGATAGCTCCCTTCAGGCAGTAGATAGCTCCCACAGGCAGTATAGAGCTCCCACAGGCAGTAGATAGCTCCCTTCACACAGTATATAGCTACCACATGCAGTAGATAGTGTCCACAAATAAAAATAATAACACTAATACTCACCTCTCCTCTTTCCCAGTCGAGCGCGTTCCTCTTCTGCCCATCACTGGTTGAGGGGCTCTCAAGTGCTTGAGAAAGGGGGAGTGGTCCCCCGAAACGTTGCGTGATCGGGCCTCATGCAGCTACTAATGTAGGGACGACTTGGGCTTCGCTCCACTCCTCATATGGCTTGCTGGCGTTTCTATCTACCTTGAAAGGACTCGCTGTATTCAGCTAAGTGTTCCGTGCTCTTAATGTTTGTATGCATGTTACGGTCTTTGAAGATTAAGAATAAAAGTTGCTTTAGAATGTATTAACCCCTTAACGACCTTGGGCGTATCCATACCTCCAGGTCGTTTGGGGGTTAACGCATCTGGACGTATGGATACGTCCTGGCAACCTCCGGCCACCACAAAAAAAGTTGCGGAGATCGGGGGAAGATGGCTGCTGTTCCTGACAGCAGACCGTCTTCCCTCACTGCCCAGGCATGCAGCGATGCCCCCCCGCAGCGGCGATCGCTGCCATTTGCTGTTCAAATCAGAACAGCCAATGGCGGCATTTTCAAATATGGCCGACTCGCTGCGGCCGCTGGCATCGCGATCGATGGTGATTGGTGCTGTTTAGGACAGCACCAATCACCATCCGTGAGAAAATGGGGTGGTGGTAGTGGTACCACCACCCTCTTGGCTGCGATTGGTCGGTCGATGCTGACCGATCAATCACAGCCATTGTGCTGGCTTTGTACAGCACGACATTCCGTTCAGGAAGAGCGAGTAGAGCAGGGCCCGTGCTGTTCGGACCTGTCCCTGGTGGTCTAGTGGCTGAAAAATCCATTAGATCCCTTCTCATTGGTGATCCAGTGGATCGTTGTGCTCCCCCTGTGGAGCTCTTGTCTGTGCGTCCCCATCATTGGTGGTGCAGTGGCTGAGTGAGCTGTCTGTGCTGTGTGAAGCTTCCTGTCCCCTGACTGCGGATTAGTGATTTTTTTTTTTTTTTTAGTCTTTTTTTCACTCTTTTTTTTATTTTTACATTTTTTTTGCGCACTGGTTACGGCAATAGCTGCGTAACCACTGCTCTCATCAGCGCTGATTAGTGACGCATCGCTAATCAGCGTCTGATTTTTTTTTTGCAGTTGTTTTTTTTTTAAACTTTTTTTAGCGCATTGGTTACGCCAATAGCTGCGCAACCACTGCTCTCATCAGCGCTGATTAGTGACGCATCACTAATCAGCGTCTGATTTTTTTTGCAGTGGTGTTATTTTTTGAAAAAATTTTTTAGCGCACTGGTTACGCCAATAGCTGCGCAACCACTGCTACTCATCAGCGCTGATTAGTGATGCATCGCTAATCAGCGTCTGTTTTTTTTTTTTTTGCAGTGGTGTTATTTTTTTACATTTTTTTTAGCGCATTGGTTACGTCAATAGCTGCGCAACCACTGCTCTCATCAGCGCTGATTAGTGACGCATCACTAATCAGCATCTGATTTTTTTTTTTGCAGTGGGGTATTTTTTTTTATTTGACCCCGCAGCTGTGCGCCCTGTGACAGCTGTGTGCTGACCAGTGATTTACATCACTGATCAGCTTTCCAAGCTAGTTTTTTTAGTACAGGGTTAATTTTTTTTAAATGTTCTGCTGCTCCTGAGCACTAATCAGTGACACACGTCACTGATTTACACTCAGTTTTTTGCGCAGAAAAGTTTTCTTTTTTGGGGAGGGATTTAAAAAATTAACTTAATTTTTTTATTTGTTTCAAGTAACGGACGCTTCATCATTTTTTTATTGACGTCCATTATTTTTTGGGGGTTTAGGTTTTTTTTTTTACAGTCCTTTTTTTTTGTTTTACTTTTGCTTTTATAATTTTCTTTTTTTTTTTTGTAAAACAAGTTAAATTCCAAAACACAAGTTAAAGCACAACATACACCCCCTCCCTACACAAAACACGTGTTAAAGCACCTACACTTTACACGCCCCTTCTAAATAAAATAAAATAAAAATGTCCCAGTCTTCCCAGAGACGCTACTCAGCGGAGGAGGCGTACGTTATCCTGGCCGAGGATAGCGAATCTGTCAGTGATTCGGACGAGGAGTTTACTGGGTTCGTCTTGTCCGAATCATCCGAGTCCTCCTCCGCTGATGAGGGTCCCTCCCGTAGATGCCCCCGTAGGTCAGAAGAGGTGACCCCCCCAAAGTAGTGACCCCATATGGACTCCCGCCCCAGATAATTACCAGCCACAAATCCCTAACTTTGTGGCCACCCCTGGAGTCCGTATCGACATTACAGGCCTCACTGAATTAGATTTTTTTAAAGTCTTTTTCTCTGAGGATCTCCGTAGATGTCATGGTGGCACAGACTAACCTCTATGCCCAGCAGTTTTTGGCCCTGAACCCCATGTCCTCATTCTGCACATGGACCCCCGTAGATGCTGCAGGATGAGACCTTTTGGATCCTTCTTCTGCACCAGGGGCCCCATATTTGAAGAACCCGAGGTCCAGAAATTTTTGGGAAAGGGGATTGACTATTTTATAGCACCCCTTTTTTTTCCCCGGGCCCACTCAATGCCCCGGGGAAAAAGGCTTTTTTGGGGGCAAATACGAAAATTCCTTGCTTTTCGAAAAATTTAGATAATTCACTGTGCCCCCCCCCGGGGATAGCCCCACTTATGACCGCTTATATAAAGTTAGGCCTGTTTTTCACCCATTTCCCAGTCCCAAAAATTTTCGGGCGGTCTATACCCCTGTAAATTTTTTTTTGTGTAGATTTGGGTCCCTCCTCCCACTTAAGGGGGGCAGGCTCAAATTTCCCAGTACCTCCCAGCAAAAAGAGCATGTTTCCGGGGTTAAATTGAAAAGGGCGTGTGAGAGTCCCTCGGGGGTAAACTTACACTTCAGAGTTTACGAAGGGAAGGACACCCAAATTGGGGCCCCGGGAATCCCCCCTTCCCAAAAAATATTAGTAAAAAAATAGTGTGGGATTTAGTGCACCCACTGCGGGATAAAGGTTACCCTCTACGTGGAAAAATTATACCCCCAGGCATTTCACTTTTAAAGCCCCCTCGGCTGCAGTTTTTACACGGGCCGCGGCACGTGAAAAAAAACCAGGGGGACTACCCAAAACCCTTTTTGTGGCGCAATTGCCCCCCAAGGGGGTTTAAAGCGGTTTCCCAATCCAGGGGGTTGCCCGGGGTGTTGGAAACTAAAAAAGGAAAATAAGAGGGACTCCTTGTATTGTCACCTGTCCCCGGGCCCCAAGCACTACCCCGGGCCCCTTTGTACAAAAAAAAGGGGGAAAACCAGGGGTACAGCCCCCCACAAACCCGACTGAAATTCTGGAGTACAATGGGTATCATGGGGGGGGAATTTGTCAAACCGGGTGCTGAACCGTACATTTCCCAACACGTAAGACCATAGTTGGGTTTAAAAAAAGGCGGGCCCGGGGGCCCCTTTGTGCAAAAGGCAATGTACAAGGGCTTTTGTTTTTTTCCCCCTTTTTTTGAAAGGCCAAAAGGGGGAATTTTTATTACCTTTCCCAAATAAAAAAGGTAAAAAAAGGCCTTTTTTTTTGGGAACCAGGATGAGGGCCCCAGTACTTCGGTTTTCTGACTTTCCCCCGTATTGTCCCCCTTCGGGATTTTCCCCAATGAAATCCCCCCCAAAGGGAAAAAAGGGTAGGACACAAAAAAATGCAGATTTGCAAAAGGGGCGGGGAAAACCCAAAAAAAAGTTTAAAAACTTATCATTGCGAAACCTGCAGGGGAAAAGGGCCCGGCCTCTGCTTTAAAAGGGAATGTTTCAAACTGTACCCACTCTATGGATTACTATTTGGGGGGCTTTCCTTTTATCCCCTTTTTTTTTTTTTTTTGGGGCCCAAATTTCCTTTAAAACACCGAAACTTCCATACGATTTATTGTGGGGGGTTTTACATGGCATGCCCCGGAAAAATGTCGTTTGAAATTTTTTCCCCTTTCAAATTTTGCATTAAAATGTCGTGAATTAATTTTATGAAACACCCGTCTGTTCAAAATTTTAAAATTTAAAACCCCCTTAAAATGTTCCTTGAGGGGGTGTACTTCAAAAGTGGGGGCCCTTTTTTTGGGTGTTTTTTAATTTTTTGTTCACACCCACAAAAATTGTACAATTGTCAGGACATGCGTGGTTTTTTCAGCAAATTGGGGCCTTGTGGGTGGGGGAAATAATTGCTTTTGTTCTCTCCAAAGGGTTTTTAAACGGGGGGGGGCACCCAAAATTTCCTAGGGGGGACATGTGGGGTGCCCCAAAGAAGGGGGGAAAAGACATGGCGGGAAAAAATTGGAATCTAATTTTTTCTTTTTGCTGAAAAGGCATGTCCCCCCTGTTTTTGATCAGTTAAAAGGGGCCCAAAAATTACCCCAAAAACTTTCATTTTGGGGGCCTTTTTTGCTTTTTCTAATGCTTTGGGAATTCGGGGAAATTTAATTTTATGAAACCCCCAAATCTTTTCGGGGAAAATTTGAATTACCCCCCTTTTAAAATGTTCCTTGGGGGGTTGTTAGTTCAAATGGGGTAAATTTTTGGGTGTTTTATAATTTTTTGTTGCCCCAACACTGCATTTTAAAATTTGCCCGGGAAACTTGCTGTGTATTTCAAAAACCCTGGGCCCTGCCCGTGCGCAAAATTTGCTATTTTTCCCTCCAGGGCGGTTGCGGGGGCGGGGCCCCAAATTTTTCAAGGGTGCCCATGGGGGGTTTGTCCCTAAAAACGGGGGGACATGGCAGAAAAATTGGGAACCCCTAATTTTTCAATTTTGGAAAAAGGCCGTTTTCGCGTTATTGTGCGGGTTAGGGGGGAAATTTACCAAAAGTGTCGTTTGCATTTTTTTGGGGCCTTTCTTATACATTTTTAAGGGTCTGTGAATTAATTTTATGAAACCACCTGTCTGTTCAAATTTTTAATTACACCCCTTAAAATTTTTTCTTAAAGGGGTTTGTACAATCTAAAGTGGGGGGTTTTTTTGGGGTTGTTTTATCTTTTTTTGCTCCATCACAGCCATGTAAAATTTTTTTCAGGAATGCTGTGTTTTCCCAGCAAACTAGGCCTGCCCGGGGGGCATAATTGCAAAGTTTTTCTCCAAATTGGCGTGTTGCAGGGGGCACCAAAAATTCTGGGGCCCTACATGGGGGGTGCCCCTTTAGAACGGGGGACTTGGCAAAAAAAATTTGGGAATTAATCTTTCAAATTTTGGGCAAAAAGGCGTGTCCCCTGTTATTGTCCCATTTAAGATGGGGGGAAATTCCAAAAATGTAAAGGGTTTTTGGGCCTTTTTTTGGGTTTTTTTTTATGCATAATAATGTCGGGTAAAATTAATTTTATAAAAACCTGTCTTTTAAAAAATTTGAATTATCCCCCTTTTTAAAATGTTCGTTGAAGGTTGTCCCAATCTAAAGTGGGGTCACTTTTTGGTGTTTTAAAAATTTTTGTTCCATCCCCAGCATGTCCCAAATTGTCGGGGACATGCTGTGAATTTCAGCAAATTAGGCCTTTTTTGTGCGAAATAATTGCTATGTTCTCTCCATGGCGTTTTGGGCGGGGGGCGGGAAAAATTTTCTGGGGGTGACTTTTTTGGGGTTGCCCCCAAGAAAGGGGAACAGGGGCAAAAAAATTTGGGAATCTAATTTTTCAATTTTCCCGGAAAGGCGTGTGGGGCCTGTTATTGTGCATTTTAGTGGCGAATTACGCAGAAAGTCCTTTCTTTCCTTTTTTCCTTTCTAATGCATAAAAATTCTTTTGAATTAATTTTATGAAACCCCGCCCTATTCAAATTTGTTTTTCCCCCCCCTTTAAAATGTTCCTTGAGGGCTTTTACTTCTAAAGTGGGGTCATTTTTTGGGTTTTTTATAATTTTTTTTCCCCCAAAAATCACTGCATGTAAAATTTTTTGGGGGACATGCTTTTTTAATTTAAACCCAAACTGGGGCCTGCCCCGTGCGCATTTAGGCTATGTTCTCTCCATGGCGTGTTGCGGGGGGCAGCCAAATTTTTGGGTTTTGACTTGGGGGGGGTTGTCCCTAGAACGGGAGGGGAAGGGCAAAAAAATTGGGAATCAAATTTTTTCCCAATTTTTGGGCGCAAGGCGTTCCCCCTGTTTATTGTGCAATTGGGGGGGAATTACGCAAAAATTGTTTTTGGGGCATTTTTTTGCCGTTCTTAATGCATAATATGTCCTGTGAATTAATTTTAGGGAAACCCTTTTCTGTTCAAAATTTGAATTACACCCCCAAAAAATTTGTTCGTTGAAGGGTGTACAACCCTAAAGTGGGTGATTTTTGGGGTTTGTTTTAAAATTTTTTGTTCACATCCAGCTGTTTTTCAATTTCGGGGGACATGCTGTGTGTTTCAGCAAACTGGGCCTGTCGTGCTTTTTATTGCTATTTCTCTCCATGGCGTGTTGCAGGGGGCAGCCAAATTCTAGGGAAAACATTTTGGGGTGCCCCCTAGAATGGGGAAAAAGGCCCAGAAAATTTTGGGAATCAAAATTTTTTTTTTTGGGGGCCAAAGGGCTTTGTCGCTGTTATTGTGCAAGTTAAGGGTGGGAATTACGCAAAAAATGTCAGTTTGCATTTTTTCCTTTCTTATTTTTTTTAAAATGTTGTAAATTTAAATTTTTATAAAACACCTGTCTTTTTTAAAAAATTTGAATTCACCCCTTAAAATGTTCGTTAAAGGGGGTGTAAAAATCTAAAGTGGGGTCACTTTTGGGTTTTTTTAAAAATTTTTGTTCACATCCCCGGGCATGTACAAATTTGTTTCAGGACAGGGCTGTGTGTTTCACCCAAACTGGGGCCTTTCCCGTGCGCATAATTGCAAATTTTTTCTCCAGGGCCCCCCTTTTTTAAAGGGGGAAAGGCCCAAATTTAGGGTGAAAAATGGGGGGTTTGCCCCCTAGAACGGGGAAAACAGGGGAAGGGAAAAATTTGGGAATCAAATTTTTCCTAATTTGGGGGCGCACGGCGTGTCCTGTTATTGTGCAGTTAGTTTGGCAAATTTTTAACCAAAAATGTCAGTTTGGGCATTTTTTGCCTTTCTTTTCAAAAAGGCCCATTAGGGGAAAAAAGGGGGTTTAGAAGCCCACAGCCCCACTCTGTTGGTTGTAACAAATCCTAAATTTTTCTTTTGACCCACCAGTCTTGAGGAAAGCAAAAAGGATTTTTTACCCAAAAGGCCGTATCTCTATCTACGGGGACAACGTGTTTGGGGATTTTTGTCCCTCTTCGGGGTGCAGAGTGGGAGAAGATACGGGGCTGGCGGTGGGGGGGGCATCGGGTTTCTCAGGGGGGGAAAGGGATCTCCCCCAAAGGGGGAGCACCGAACGAACGGTTTTGTGGGAGTTTTTTTTTTGCCTTTTTCCCCCCTTCTATTTTCATTGCATCCCCCAAAAAGGCAAAAGGGGGAAAGGGGGCCCTGAAAAAGCCCACAGCGCCCCTCTGTTGGTTGTAACAAATCCTCAATTTGTTTTTGGGACCCACCGAGTCTTGAGAAAGCAAAAGGGGTTTTTTTTACCCCAAGCCAGTTTCTCTCATCTACGACAACGCTTTTTCCGGGATTTTTTTCCCTCTTCAGGGGCAGAGAAAGAGAAGTACTGGCTGGCGGGGGTGGGGGGCATCGGGAAACTCAGGAAGGGAAGATCTCCCCTTAAAGATCTTAAGAAACCAAAAACCTAAAACCGGTTCGTTCCGGGGCTCTCCTTAAGGATAAAATTTTCCCCTTCTTGCCTTTCTTAGGGCATAATAATGTCCGGTGAATTAATTTTATGAAACCCTGTCTTTTTTAAAAAATTTTAAAAATTACACCCCTTAAAATTTTCTTAAAGGGGTTTTTGTAACATTTTTAAAAGTGGGGTCCCCTTTTGGGGTGGTTTTATAATTTTTGTTCAAATCACAGCATGTACAATTGTCGGACAGGGCGTGTTTCCAGCAAAACAGGCCTTTTTTCTGCCCCCAATAATTGCAATGTTCCCCCTCTATGGTGTTTTTTCAGGGGGGCAGCCAAATTCAAAGAGTGACATGTGGGGGTTGTCCCTTTTAGAAGGGGGGAGACAGGGCGGGAAAAAATTGGGGAATCTAATTTTTCAATTTTGGGGGCCAAGGCGTTCCTTGTTATTGTTAAAATGATATGGAATAAAACAGGATAATTGTATTCTCACCTTATACCTCTAAAGGGCATTATCTTTAAAAAAAAATCACCTCTGGGGTTCCAAACCCCAAAAAACCCTTTTAACCCCTAGATGAATTCATTGAGGGGTTTATTTTTTCCAAAAAGGGGGGGGTTTCAATTTTGGGAAATTTTTTTTCCCGTTTCGGAATTTTGGGACGTAAAACCAAATGAAACATGGGGGCCCTCCAGCCCAGCCCAAATTTAAATTTGCACCCCAAAAAACCCAAAAATAGCGTTCCTTCCCTTCAAATCCCTCACCACATGCCCCTATATGTTTTTTTGGGACCACATATGGGGTTTTTTGCCTTACTGGGAAAAGAAATTGGGAAAACGGGTTTTTGGGGGTGTTTTTCCCCCCTCCTTTTTTTATGAAAATTTAAAAAAAAATTTCGATTACTTTTTGAAATTTTTCGGGAAAAAAATTTTTTTTTTTTCATTTTCACAACCGGATTCCAGAAATTTTCTGTAAAAAACCTGTGGGGCCCAAAAGGGACACTATACCCCCTAGATAATTTTCATTGGGGGGTTTTGTTTTTTTAAAAAAAGGGGTCAAAAATTGGGTTTTTTTCTTCCGTTTTGGGGAATTTGGGGGGGTCTACAAAAGCCCCCATGGGGGCCCCCCAGCCAGTCCAGCTTTTTTAGCAACCCCAAAAGGGAAAAATAGCGCTCCTTCCCTTCTAAAAACTCACCACGTCCCCCGGTTAAAATTTTTTTTTTGACCACAAAATGGGGAAATTCCCCCCTTATCGGAAAAAAAATTGCGCAACGGGTTTTGGGGTGTTTTTCCCCCTCCTTTTTTTGTGAAAATAAAAAATTTTTCAAAATTACTTGTGAAATTTTTTCTGGAAAAAAAATTTTAATTTTTCTTTTTTCCAAAACCCATTCCAAAAAGGCTGTAAAAAAACCTTTGTGGGTCAAAAGGGACGCTATACCCCTAGATAAATTTAAAATTGAGGGGTTTTTGATTTCCAAAATGGGGTTTTTTTTGGGGTTTTTTTTTTTCCGTTTGGAAATTGAGGGGGCCCCCCCAAATCAACAAAAGGGCCTCCACCCATCCACCCTTTTTTTTGCACCCCCAAAAAGCCAAAATATTTGCTCCTTCCCTTCAAAGGGACTCACCACTTTCCCCCAAAAATTTTTTGTTTTTTGACCACTTTATGGGGTTTTTCCCTTTACTCGGAAAAAAAATTGGGGGCAAAATTTTTGGGGGGTTTCTTTTCCCCCCCCTTTTTTTTGTGAAAATAAAAAATTTTCAGAAAAAAATTTGGGTTGAAATTTTTTTTCGGAAAAAAATTTTTTTTTCCCATTTTCTCAACCGGAAATTCCAAAAAAATTTTTTTCTGTAAAAAAACCTGTGGGTCAAAAGGGCACACTATCCCCCCTTTGATGAATTCAGGGGGGTTTTTTATTTTCCCAAAAAAAATGGGGTAAATTTTTTTGGAAATTTTTCCGTTCTGGAACTTGGGGGGGTCTACAAAAAAAAAACATGGGGGCCCCCCGCCGGGTTAAAGTTTTTTTCCCACCCCCCACACCCAAAGGTGGAGCCCCTTTCCCCCTTCAAAGGGGACTCCCACGTGCCCGGAATATTTTTTTTTTGGACCACAATGGGGTTTTTTGGGCCTTACCCCGGAAAAAATTTGGGCAACTTTTTTTGGGGGTGCTTTTTTCCCCAAATTTTTTTTGTGAAAATGAAAAAATTTCAGGGTTAAAAATTGTAAATTTTTTCTGGAAAAATTTAAAAAAATTTTTTCATTTTTAAACAACCGATTCCGGGAAATTTCGGGGAAAAAACCGTGGGGGTAAAAAAAAATCACTCACCCCCTTAAATGAATTCCTTGGGGGGTGTGTTTCTAAATTTGGGGGTTTTTTTTGGGGTTTTTTTTTTAAATTTTTTTAGCACCTTTTGGTGTCAGAAAAACCCAAAATATGGTCCCTTTAACAATGTCATAATGAAATGATAGCGCCAAAATCCGTTGGGTGCTCCGTAAATTTCCCTGAGGCCTGGGGGTTGAGCCCAAATTTAAAAATTTCTAGGGCCTCAAAAAAATTTTTTTCTGAAAACAGCAGGGTTTAGAAAAACCTTTAGGGGATTTGTGTTTTTCTATTAAACTTATACTACTTTCCCCTTGAAATATTAGATTAAAATTAAAAATTTGGGCCCCAAAAAAAATAAAATTTTGGGTTTAATTTTACCCCACTTTCCATTTTTTTGGGGAAACCCCCAAAGGGTTTTCAGACTTTAGAATTTGTTTTTTTTAAATACTTTAAAGGGGTTTAGTTTTTCTTACATGGGGTGATGTAAAAAGGGTTTTTAAAATTTTTACGGGCCCAAAAATTTTAATTTAAAATGAAGTGGCCCTTTAATAATCTTTTTTGTAATTTTCTAAAAATTTAAAGAATTTGCTTTTAAAATTGAACCTCCTAACCCCTTTAAAATATTGAAAAATTTAAAAAAAAAAATTACCCCCAACAACAAAAACAAAAGGTAGAGGCTATTTAAAAAACTATTTTGTGTTTTTAATTACTGTCTGTGTTTAGAAGGAGAAATTTTTGAAAATTTACAAATTGATAATTTTTCCAAAAATTTAAACGATATTTTGAAATTTTCACAAATAAACGAGTATTTGTTTTGGACCAAAATTTTACTAACTTAAGGCACAATATGTCACAGAAAACAATCTCTGAATCACGGGGATAGGTAAAAGCATTAAAAAAGTTATTCTCACATAAAGTGACACAGGTCAGATTTCAAAAATAGGGCTGTGTCAGGAAGGCCAAAACTGGCTGGGTCCTTAAGGGGTTAATAAATAAGAAGAAAAAGGATATATCTATTGTTTACTTTCGTACAGTATCCAAATATTACGTAAAGTTTATATAAGCAGGTGGGGTCCTGCTTCAATGCTGCTTCAGCACAGGGACGCATAGTGCAATTATCAACATTGTGACTAGTGTTGAGCGATTACGTTGACTATCGTCATCGGGTCGATGGTCGATGACGGCAATAACCAATAAGTATTCGATTGGTCGATGATAGATTATCACCCGATGACCATTAAAGTCCTATGGGAGAGCAAAACACCTTCATTCTTACACCCAAACAGGGCTGGAGAAGCTGGAATTAAAATCCAACAACAGTCAAATGGATACGTGCTACATCTTAGGCAACACACTTAGGTTTATAAAGCCACAGAAAAAAAAGTCACACACCATTTCATATCCCTGTCTTGTACCACAGCATGACCCTTAAACCCCGCATCACCCACAAATTAAAAAGTGTCAGAAAGGGAGTATGATTTGAACCATCATTTTACTTGAAAAAAGGACATTGAAAATTCCCTGTCCTGAACGCAGCATGGGCCCAACCTGCATGACCCCCCGATTAAAAAGTGCTGGAAAAAGGATTTTTTTGAACCACCATTTAGTTGAACTGGACATTGACTATACCTGTTCTGTACCACAGTATGACCAAATTTAAAACCCGTCTGACCCCCAAATTAAAAAAGTGCCCGGGGAAAAGAGTCTTTCAACCACCAAAATTTTGTTGAACTGGGGCATTGACTATATTTTGTCTGTACCGCAGAATGACCATTAATCCTGTCTGACCCACAGATTAAAAAGTTCCGGAAATAGGAGTCTTTCAACCACCATTTTAGTTTCACTGGACATTGACTATAACCTGTCCGGGCCACAGCATGAGCCCAAACCAGCATGACCCCCACATTTAAAAAGTGCCGGAAAAAAGGAGTCTTTCAACCACCATTTTAGTTTCAACGGACATTGAATATACCTGTCCTGGCCACAGAAATGAGCCCCAAACCTGCATGACCCCAGATTTAAAAAGTGCCGGAAAAAGGAGTCTTTTTTCCCACCATTTTAGTTCAACGGACTTGAATATACCTGTCCTGGGCCACAGCATGAGCCCCAAACCTGCATGACACCAGATTAAAAGTGCCGGAAAAAGGAGTCTTTCAACCACCATTTTAGTTGAACTGGACATTGACATACCTGTCGTGACCGCAGTATACCATTATACCTGTCTGACCCCCAAATTAAAAAGTGCCGGGAAAAGGAGTCTTTCAACCCCCATTTTAGTTGAACTGGACATTGACTATATCTGTCCTGTACCGCAGAGTGACCATTAAACCTGCCCTGAACCCACAGATTAAAAAGTGCCGAAAAAGGAGTCTTTCAACCCCCAAATTTAGTTTTCACGGGACATATACTGTCCCTGTCCTGGGTAGCGCTTTGCCCCTCCGAATAAAGGGGGGCGGACCAATAGCTTCACTTGGAAATACTGGTGGTTAACGCTCCTGTTTCCACCCAG
This sequence comes from Phyllomedusa bahiana, assembly GCA_025379985.1. Classification (NCBI taxonomy): domain Eukaryota; kingdom Metazoa; phylum Chordata; class Amphibia; order Anura; family Hylidae; genus Phyllomedusa; species Phyllomedusa bahiana. Next base: position 32,176 of record JAODAL010025712.1, on the reverse strand, counting down.
GTGCCCTTTTTCTTGGCATTCTTTTTCTAAATTTTAACTCAACGTGCTGGAGGAAATTGTCTCTGTACTTTGTTCTCTGTCCGTGCTCCATACTCCATGCCCTCTGAATAACCTACATCTGGTCAAGTTTTCCTGTACATCCTGTCAGGGCTAAGCTGTGCTCAGACTGCAGACAGGCTCCAACAGCTGATGTGCGCTCCCTCCCTGATACACTTGCTGCTGACAGCTCTGTGATGACAGGGGCCCACCACTCCTGACGGGGGGCGAGTGCACCAGCCAATGGGAGGACCCGGAGGCCGCTCCAATCAGCTGCAGGGTGGTATCCAGGAATCCCTTTTAAAACCCTCCTGAAAGCTGACTGCGGGCGCCTGTGAATTCCTGGCTACCTTGTTGTTTGTTTTTTTTGTTTGCTTATCCGTTTTTCCTGACCCCGGCTTGTTCCTCCTGACCCCGGTTTGTCTCCTGAATTTGTACCTCGCCCCACCGTTCGTTTTTTCCCTCGGCTTGTTTACGTTTATCCCTCTGGTTCTATTTGGGTTTTGGTGTTCCCTATTTGATATTGACCCGACTGTCTGACATTCTACTTCCTCACAATCCCCAGCACTTTAGCAGAGCAGGGACTGTCGCCCATTTTTGCTGTCTCCCGCCTGGGGCAGCACGTCAAGTAGGCAGGACAGTGGGCGGGGTTCCAGTTGGGGCTCACTGCACCTCCCTTGACGTGACATTATCACAGGCGAAACCTACTGGCTCTAAACCCTCACTATGGACCCCATGACAGCTGTGGAAAGCAGATGCAGGGGCTAACCCAGCTAGTCCGGATCAGGGCGCTGAGGGTAGAACAACAGGAGGCTACCCCAAGTGAGGGTCCCTGGGGTACCCTTCCCCCTCCTGTGGAACCCCCTATCCAGTTCCCTGACAGGTTGCAGGTAACAGGAGGGCCTTGTGGCATTTAGAGAGGGTCGTCGCCGTATTTTTAGGCTCCGCCACTTATCTCAGGAATGAGGAACAAAGGGTGGGAATTTTTTATGTCCTTACTGCAGGGTCCCCCCCAGGAGTGGGCATTTTCGTTACCGCAAAGACTCACCTTAACTGTCTTCTGTGGACAGGGTTTTTTTTGCCGCTTAGGGTACTCTTTAATGACCCCGATAGGCCAAACTGTGGCTGACGCCCAGCTGACCACCTTGGGGGCAGGGTGAGAAGACTGTGGAGGAGTTTTGCTCCGAAATTCGTCGCTGGTGCGTTCCGTCGGATGGGAAAGACGCAGCTCTCAGGTGGCCGTTTAGATTAGGGTTGCTGACCATGTGAAGGATTTATGTGGTGCTTACCCTACCCCCTGGTACTTTAGAGAGGCCATGGCAACTGGCCGTTCGTCGGACAGACGTTTTAGGGAGAGACGGCTGGAAAAGGTTTCCCCCCCCCCGGTGGCCCACACCATGGTCACCCCTAAACCCTTGTTATCCGACGAAACCCAGAGGAGCCCATGCAAGTAGGGGCTTTTTTCTGTACTGCGGCTAGTGACCGTAGGACTACTCGTCGCATCCAGGGTTGTGCTTCTACTGTGGAGAAGAAAGGACACAGAATTCGGGAAAAGCTCCAAACGGAGGACCAGGTCGGAAAAACTCCAACGCCTAGGTGGTCATCAGGGGGATCACCTAGGCGAGCAGGGATTTCCTATTGTATCTAATAAGTTGCTGCTACCAGTTAAGATTTCATACTTGTCGCTGTCCGGTTCTGGAATGCATTTGTGATTCTGGATCAGCTTCTAATTTTGTTGAGCGCTTTCGCCAAACGTCTGGGCCTACTTGTAGACCGCTATCTGACTCACTGCGGGTAGTGGCTATTGACTCCCCCCCCACTAACCGGGGCGCAATCCAATATTGTACCCCTGAAGCGGAAGATGGTGGTCGGATACATACATATTGAAAAGTGTAATCTATTCGTCATGGAGGGGCTGCCCGCTGATGTTTGGGGTTGGGGCTGCCCCGGCTTCAGAAACATAGTCCCAGTGTTTGACTGGAATTCAGGGAAATTAGTCAGGTGGGACAGCGGTGTTGACAGATGTCTCCTTACCATGCTGGGGAATACTAATGTGCAGGCTAATGTTCTATCTGGAAGCAGCGTGCCAGCGTTGAGGCCTATGCGGCATCTTGTGAAGTCGATGCTCGGGCTAAGGTTCCCAAAAAAAAATCGTCCTCCTGGTGAACTATGCCCTCCACCTGTACCTGAACGTCCATATTGGTTCAGGAGGGGGTAAACCCGGTGGGGTTATCGGCTGAAACTACCCTCTTCTCTCTGTATACATAACGTGTCCCGTCGTGCACTTCGTAAGACATATATTCAGTCTGTGACTCCGCCCTCTAGGCCTCCTTCTCCAGTTCGCATAGAGGGAGTTAGAAAACCCCGACCAGGAAGGGTCCAGTGGCCCCTCCTAAAAGGGGGGTACTGTCAGGGGTAAGCTGTGCTCAGACTGCAGACAGGCTGCAACAGCTGATGTGCGCTCCTCCCTAATACACATGCTGCTGACAGCTCTGTGAGTGACAGGGGGCCCGCCCACTCCTGACAGTGGGGCAGTGCACCAGCCAATGGAGGACCCGGAGGCCGCTCCAATCAGCTGCAGGGTGTTATCCTGGAATCCCATTTAAACTCCCTGAAAAACTGACTGCTGCGCCTGTTTATATTCCTGGCTACCTTGTTGTTTGTTTTTTGTGTTTGCTTATCCTATTCCTGACCTCGGCTTGTTCTCCTGACCCCGGTTTGTCTCCTGATTTTGTACCTCGCTCCCCGTTCGTGTTTTTACCTCGGCTTTTTTACGTTTAAACCCTCTGGTTCCATTTGTGGCTTTGGCGTTCCTATTTGATATTGACCCGACTGTCCCGACTATTCTACTTCCTCACGTTTCCCCAGCACTTTAGCAGAGCAGGGACTGTCACCCAGTTGCCGTCTGCCCGCCCAGGGCAGCACGTCAAGTAGGCAGGGACAGTGGGCTGGGTTCCAGTTAGGGCTCACTGCACCTCCCTTGACGTGACACCTCCCTTGTACAATTCAGAGGAATTTTTTTACCAGCTATTTTGTACATGCAAGTTTTTTAGTAGTTAAATTCTAGAAAACACATTTTTAAAATAGGATGGAATCCAACCATGTCTTTGTTTCTCTTTTTTATTTTTATTAAATGGGTTGTCTCAATACAGGGATTGATTGCTATGTTAAAAATCTTGCAAAAACAAGTCAAATTTTTCAATATGTGTCCATTAACAGTGCCTACAAATTCCTGTTTCTGACAGCACCATCACCCTTGAGCCACTCTTGACAATTGTAAGAACAAATGTCTGTTTAAAACAACATTTTTTTATAATAGGACCTGTAGTATAGCTGCATGTCACAATAAAATGCCTCCAAAAATTCAAAGCATGACCCTTGAGCCACTTTTGACAATTGTGAAGAACAAATGTCTATTAGAAACAACATTTTTTCGAATAGGACCTGTAGTATTGCTGCATTTCAAAGCAGCATGACCCAAAAAATTATAAAAATGACTTCTCAGCCACTGTTAAAAATTGTGAGGGAGAAATGCCACTTAGAAGCCACATTTCTTTTCCAAAGGACCATGATTATAGCTTTATCTCACAGCAACATGACCCCAAAAAATTATAAATATGACTTCTCAGCCACTATTAAAAATTGTGAGGGAGAAATGCCACTTAAAAGCCACCTTTCTGGTCCAAAGGACCATGATTATTGCTGCATCTCACAGCTACATGACCCCAAAAAATTATAAATATGACTTCTCAGCCACTATTAAAAATTGTGATGGAGAAATGCCACTTAGAAGCCACATTTCAGTTCCAAAGGACCATAATTATAGCTGTATCTCACAGCAACATGACCTCAAAACCATTGACAATGCGAAAACTTCTAAAGATAAAGTGAGTAAATGGAATACGGTGTTGTGTCATGAAACCTTGCTGTCTTTTACAGTCTCCTCACAGCAAAACCACCAAAATGAACTGTTGGGAAAAGAGAATAAAAATTGCAGTAAGAAATGATCATTTAAAAAAAAGTTTTCAAGAGGACCATTTCTGTTTGAAGAGGAATGTGAAGTAGACCGCACTATCGGTGACCTCGGCAAATTGGGGCCACAACATTATCAGAGATCCCTGCCTGATTCATCTTGATGAAAGTCAAACGATCCACATTATCTGTGGAAAGCCGATGCGTTTGTCTGTAATGACTCCTCCAGCTGTGCTGAAGGTCCGCTCAGATATGACGCTGGCTGCTGGGCAGGACAACACCTCTATGGCGTGGCGAGCGAGCTCGGGCCATTTGTCCATTTTGGATACCCAGAAGTCTATTGGGTCCGAACACATACAAAAACATCGGTGTTGAGACGCAGATAGTCGTGCATCAGGATCTTAAGCTGGTATCTGTGTGTTTGGATGTGTGCCCTGCATTGCATGCTTGGTGAGGTCATAAATAAAGATTGCCAGAGGTCACCCATTAGGCTTCTGCCACCTTGCCTGCTGCTGCTGCTGCCACTACGGCTACTTGGGCACTCTACTGCTGTCCACATGGCTGATGTTGTTCCACCGTGACATTTGAAGAACGTGAATCAGACGCAACAGATGTCTCCAGTTGATCAATCAGCAAGGTCTCCATTTCCTGCATTTTACTCTCTATTTGGGTGGGTGGAAGGAAAGTGCTGAGTTTTGTTTTGTACCGGGGATCCAGGAGGGTGGCCACCCAGTAACTGTTGTTCATTTTGATGGCCTTAATGCGAGGATCATCTTTGAGGAAATGGAGAATCCAATCACTCATGTGAGAGATGGAGCCTTGATTTCCCAAGCCTCTGGGTCGAGGGGAACTAGCAAACTGATCTTCCTCCTCCGCCTCAAATTCGTGCCAATCTCTTTCCAAGGCAGGGACGTCGGTAACGTCGGTGTCTAGGAATACCTCCTCCTCCTCCTCCGCTTCCTCCGGCACAGCTTCAACACAGCCCTGACTTGCCTGAGATGATGCACCCTGAGAGCTGATGCGCTGCCTTGCACTAGCCCTGGACCCCGAACCACTGCCTAATGAAGACCGATAAAATTGAGAAACTGTCGGGCCTTGTGGATTCGACGGAGAGAAAGGCCCGTGTCCGCATCTGTGTCCGTCTCCTCCTCCGTCGCTGGCGGGACCTGTTATTTCAGAGTGTCCAACGATCGTTCCAGAACTAAGATCACCACAGTGCTCATGCTGACAAGGGCATTGTCCGCACTGACCATTTTGGTGGCTTCTTCAAAACTGGCAAGGATGGTGCAGAGCTCTTTCACCTGCCTCCACTCTCGTTGGCTCAACACCCCGAGGTCCGCACCGCTGCTTGTCAGGCCATGTGTCACTTCGTACTGCGTAATGGCATTGCGCTGCTGCCACAATCGCTGGAGCATGTGGAGGGTGGAATTCCAGCGTGTTGCCACGTCAACAATGGAGACGGTTGACGGGAGGCCGAGCTGACGCTGCAACGCAGCCAGGCGGGAAGAAGCAGGGTTCGAACGGCGGAAGTGCGAACTTAGACTTCGAGCCTTCCTCAGCAGGCAGTCCAGACCCGGGTAGCTCTTTAGAAATTTCTGGACAACAAGGTTCATGACATGTGCCAGGAAAGGGATGTGCTCCAGCCTACCGAACTTAAGGGTGGCCAGCAGATTTCGCCCATTATCGCACACCACCTTGCCTGGCACAAGGTTCTTGGCACCCAGCCAGCGCTCGGTCTCGTTACGGAGAGCCGTCCACAGCTCCTGACCTGTGTGTGGACGGTCTCCAAGACAGATTAATTTCAACACGGCCTGGTTTCTCTGGGCCCGTGATGCCACCAGAGGACCTTGGGGGAAAGAGCCCTGCACCATCCCTGCGGTTTTGAAGAGCGTGCGCCGAGCCTGAGAGCCACCGTCATGACCAGAGACATCCACCCAGCTCACCCAGTGAGCTGTCACAGATATATAGCGGCCTTGGCCGTGCTTATTAGTCCATGTGTCGGTGGTCAGATGGACTTTTCCGGACACAGATGCAGACAACGCGCTTGAAATTTTAGATGACACGTGGCTGGCCAGGGCAGGAACGGCTTTTCTGGCAAAGAAATGCCTGCTCGGCATCTGGTATTGGGGGCAGGCAAGGGCCATGACGTGGCAGAACCCATCTGTGTCCACCAGACGGAAAGGCAACATTTCCAAGGCCAAAAGCCTGGCAATGCCGACATTCAGGCTTTTGGCTTTGGGATGGTTTGGGTTAAAGTGTTTCTTCTGCTCCCAAACCTAGAAGACAGAAGGCTGGCTGCTAGACTGGCCGTTGTAACGGCGTGCAGGTCATCAAACTGGCAGAAGGAAGAGTGGTAGGATGGGTCTCTGGTGCTGCTGGTGGTACTCGGCGATGGTGGAGGCTGAAGCGGAGGCTGATCCCTTATCATGACTCTGAGAGACATGGGCAGCTGAGGAACGCTTGGTGGTGGCGGAGGAGGAGGAGGCGGAGACAGAGGGTGTGACAGTGGTTGGAGGCCCGGCGTCGGTCTGGCCTTTTTGGCCAAGTGTTGCCTCCATTTCAACTCATGCATTCGCTGCATGTGACTAGACATGTTGGTGGTGGTTAACCACCTAAGGTTCTTGCCTCTACTTATGCGTTTACGGCAAAGGCAGCATATGACATCGCTGGGTGAATCAGAGGCTTGCTCAAAGAAGGCCCAGGCTTGAGAGGTCCTGGACCTTTTTGACGGCGATAAGCGAGGAGCGGGGTTTGCGCTGAACGTTGCTGGCGGAATCAAATCAGCGGACTTCTGCGACCCCCCTCTCCCTTTGTGAGGCGGGACCCGTACTGACACTACCCCATCGTCTTCCTCCTCGTCCAGTGATGAAGCGCTCGCAAGCAAATTCTGCTGAAAAGACCACGTTGGATCCGCAATGTCGTCATCATCATCATCAACACAGGTGACTTCGTCGTCCTGACATTCTGCATCCAGGAGCTGCGGGCTACAAGCAAGAGGGACTGCAAGGCGTTGCCGACCGCCCGGGATTTTTGCCGATTGACCGGCTTCCTTCTCCTCCTCTGATGGCATCAGTAACTGGGTGTCAGAGCAGAGAAAATCATCCTCTTTGGCCTCTTGATCTTTTAACATGCCTTCTGACCCCAACCGCATTTTGTCATCAAAGAGGTCTTCAGAAAATGGATTATCCACAGTGGTGGGTACACGAGTTGACATTTGGGCTGCTTCATGTTGGACAGATGCTGGTCATGCTGATGACGACATTTGTGGCCGTGACTGGGAGGACGACGAGGTAAGACTGCTGGATGCAGGTTGCATTAACCACTGAAGGACAGATTGGCGACGCTGTTTGTTATTGAGATTCACAGGGCCCTGACCCAGCGATGACAGGCCTGACGGTCCTGCAACTGATGATCCGCTGGCATGCGTGTTGTCACCAGCACTGGAAGGAGCACCTTCTCTCGTACCTCTACAACCATGTCCTACCCCCCTCTTTGCTCGCTTACCACCTGAATTTCGCCCCTGTTCGAAATATTAAAATTTGGAATTTGAGAAGTGACAGGGGTGGTGGGGCGGAAATATTTTTCCCCCAAGTCTTCCTTCGGCCTTTAGGAAATTTTTGGACCATTGCTGTCCCCGGGTTGGCCTGGGCTGGGTAAAGGGGAAGCCCATTTGGGTTTGGTCGTAGATACTGACATGTGTAAAAGCGTTCCGTGTTTTTTCCCGGGGCGGCTTTTCTGGAGGGGTTTCAAAGGCCGGTGGGTGGCCACTCCCCACGCACCGGTGGGGGGCTGGTGCAAGGCCTTAAAGCCTGAGTCTGCGGGCCCCGGTTTGGGCGCGGGTGGTTTGCTGGAGCCATATTGAAGTAGCTCATGCTAGTGTATTTGCGTTTTGCCCAGGGTCACTGATGTGTCCCTGGTATAGATAATTATATTCTGATAGTTAGCGCCCAGGGGCGGTTTTTTTTTATCCGGGGTTTAAGGCCGTGTTTTGTTTACTTTTATCAATAAAAAAACCCCCAGGAAGCCTGGTTTTAAATTACCAGTGTGTCACTGCCCTTTCTGTGAAGACAAGCCTGTACCTGCTAGGACGTGACCCTCAATTGGGCTTCGGATGGGGGAACAACTTAAAGAGACACAACACACAGTTTCTGCAGCAATTGAAAACCCCTTCCCAAGGGCGAAAACCCTGGAAAAAAGTCCTGGGTCTGCTAGAACCTTAGTCCTGGATAAAAGGGGCATTGCGCAGCATCCAAACCCACCAGAAGGATGAGTTCTAAGCACTGATACAACGAACGTAGCCCCCAGTTGTACCGCAAACCACAAAAGGTGCACAAGGGCCATGCGGCTCAAAAAAAACCACCCCCATGAAGAGGCTAACCGTTCCCCCACAGAGCAGCACACAAAACAAGACTCCAAGAAGGGTTCATGGCGCAAAGGTGAAGAGGACGCCAAGCTCGCTTCCCGCCGCCGTGCCCGGACAGGCATCTATGCAAAAGATGACCCTTACTGATGTTCCAGGCCTACGGGGTTTTTCGAGAGAGTGCCGAGCGGGAAAATTGCCAGTGGCCAGGGGGCTGAAGTTGTGGCCCTTTTTCTAACCAAACCCCAGGGGGCTTTTTACCCGGGCGGCAGGAGGCCCCAGGCTATTTTAAAAATTAAAAGGGGTGAGATCCTAGCTCACCGGGGGGTGAACACCACGGGGGGGGCCCCGCGGGTACAAAAAGGGACTTCGCTGACCATTGGGGGGCCCCGCTCACAGATGACGACCGGGTTCCCTGGTGAAAAAGTGGTTTGCAGCCGGGGATTACACCGCGAAATAGTGGGGAAAATGGGGGGAAAAGTTCTTTCCGCTCCCCCCCCCCGGGAACCAGGCTGGGTTGGGCAAGGGGACCCCAAAGCGCGGAGAGCTTCTTTAACCTCTTTGAAGGTAAAAAGCCACAGGGGACTTACCCAAACCGGGCCTCCGGGGACCCCCCAAACCCCCCCGGGAACAGCAAGCCCGACCGAGGTTGGTAAGACTGCCCCCATTTCAGAGGGGGTAAAAATTCCAAAGGGGAGGGGCCCCCGGGGGGGAAAAAGGGGTGGAGAGAGAAAAACTCCAGATGGACGGGCCCGGGTAAAGGCCAGGCTAAAGCAAACACAGCCCCTTTTATGGGGCGGTGTGGGGGCCTGGACATTTTGCGCAACTGTCCGTGTCATTTAGAGCCAAGGGAATGCGACTGGCAGGCGGAAGCCCCCTTTTTTAAAGGGCCATTTTTTGCTCGCAGAGACCCTTAGAGACGACTATAAAATCTGCAGATCAAAGTCAATGACTATCCTGTAAAGCTCTATTGGACTCGGGGAGCTTGGTTATTTGGTAAAATCCACCCAAGTAGACCCTACATCATCACGGGGGGTATAGGGGCCTTGCACCCATGGGACCCCAAGGATACCCCAAGCCCTTTCAACCAGAGACTTCTTGGGGGACTCTCCCCCCGAAGTGGGGGTGGTGAGGTCTTTATGCAACATGATCTTGGGGAGAGTTTTTCCCCCTTTTTTGGGGCTTGGGGCAAACAAAGGTCTCAGCAAGGTGAATATTGTAATGTGGTAATGCATCCCCCTTTTTTTTGGGCCGAACCTTTTGAACCTACCCCACAGCTCAGCCATAGGGTGACCCTAAAAGGTGAAATTTTCCCCTATAGTTTTGGCAGGTGAGGCTGAGGAAGGGGGAAAAAAGGTGGCTGCTATCCTGACTTGGGGTCTCACGTGATAATTTTGGGCAGCTCAGCTTGAGACCCCACTGTAAAATTTGGGGAGAATGTCGGGGTCATAAAGGGGGGAACCCTCATATCCGGGGGCAAATAGGGTTTTTTCCTCACATGGCATTTTCATCAGATCTATTGTTCAGGGGGACAAAGCCCAGGGGGAGGGGTAGAACAAGGGGAGGCCACATCTTTTCGGAGGGGTTCTTGGACCTTCCCCACAAGCATGTACGGGGGGTAAACCGGGCAGCGAAAAGACCAAGGAGCAATCCTTAAAAGTTTTTTTCGGGCCCCGGGGGCAGGGGGAGTAAGCTACTGGAGTCTACCCTGATGCCACAAACCTCCCATGCCCCACTTGGAGTCCTCGGGCCGTTCCCATCATAGGGGCCCCCATTTGAGAGAATTGCAAGGGCCCTCGTCCCCCCCATTAAATGGCCGGGGCCACAGTATATTTGGTGGTGGGGAAAACGCCACAACGTCCCCCTGGCCTTTTACCGTTGGGGGAATCCTCCTCAAAGCTGTTTTCCCCGGGGGAATTGTTCCATATTTTTTCCCTTTCCGGCATTCCAAGGAGACCTTACTGAAAAAGGGGCCCCCCTTCATGTCAAAGGTCACGGGGGTTTTTGAAAAATTACTTTATTAAGCATTTGCGCACGTCATGTCCCACCCTCAAACTGAGGGCCCTTGTGGAGAGGTCAATAAGCCTAAGAGATGTTAAAGGAGTGGTCAAAAGGGTTAGGGACGGGGACTGCCCTTTGCCTTACTAATGTTCTCAATCCGTGAAGTTCCTCATCATCCACGGTTTTTTCACCCTTTGACTAGTCTAGGGCGCCCCCCCCCCGGGGCTACGGGACATAGCCAAAGAAACCCTTTGGGAGCAAGAGCTACACCCACTGAGCTAATAGAACACTCTCCCAAATGCAAGATAGGATTTCGGCGTTATGCCCTAGTCAAGAAACCCTACACAGGCTCAGGAACCCAAAAGCCGAGTGTATAAAGGTCATCCAAAGTAGGGAGCTTAAACCCCGGGGGACGGGTGTTGTGTTGGGGTTCCTATGTAAAAGTAAGTTCCGGGCCAAATGGCAAGGACCTATAAATCCTTGAAAAAGTAGGAGATGTTAATTAAAAATATACCCCCCGGGGGCCAACGGAACGATAAAAACCAGGGGTTTTAAATTTAACCCGGGGAAAGAAGGGAGACACTGACTGCTGTAGCCACCCCCCATAGAGGGGTCCCAGGTATGTGTTCAAGTCCCGTAAAGCCCCAAGAAACAGAGACCCGGGGAGTTCTACAAAGGAATACGATGTGTTCCAGAATGCCAGGACGTACTAATGTCATAAAACATCATTGTCCCCGACCCGGGGGTAAAGGTCAATTAAAAAACCTTACAAGTCCCGGAAGCTCTGGGCGACAATATCTGAAGGGGTTTAAGAAGTTTTTGGGACCTCGTTTTATTGAGGGTCCAAAGCAGTGGTCGAGCCAATGTGCTCATCCCAAACCAGAGGGCTCATTACCTTCGTAATGATTTTCGGAAGCTGAATGAGGTATAAAAGTTTGAGCAAACCCAATCCCCGAGGGGGGATGAACAATTAAAGGGACGGGTCATGCCAGGTATTTCCCCACCCCGACCTTTAAAAAGGGTTAGGGCAGGTTCCCCTGACGACGGGGCCAAGGAAAAGACGGCTTTCCTACACCAAAAAGGACTGTTTAAAATATTCTCCCCTACCGTTTTGTTTCATGGGGCTCCGCCACCTCCAAAGGTTGATGGATGCGTCCTTAAGCCCAATCGTCGTTATGCTTCAGCATACTTAGACAACATAAATATTAGGGGGGCGGGACAGCCATCTACCTAAAAAAACAGGCGGCTTAACTCCCTTGAAAGCAGGGTTAACACTAACCCTAAAAGGCCCCTTGGGGTCTAGAAAGCCCAAACCTGGGATACAAAAGGGTGGGGGCATTAAAAAACCCGGGAAATAAGTAAGGCGATACAGGGGGGGCCACAAAAAAAAACCAAAAGGCAGGTTAGGGCCTTTTCTGGATTGGGGGTTATTATCCAGATTCACCCCCCAAATTTTTTGCGAGTAAGAGCCCCACAAAAACTGCTAAAAAGGAAGTCCTCATGGTGGCTTGAACCCCGGGGGCAGAAGGGCTTTCAGTTTTTAAAGCTGGCTCTGTGAAAAAAGCCATCCTGTTTTTCCCCCGAACTTTAAAAAGGGTTTTTGGTTAAAAGATCACTGATGGGGGACTGGGTGCAGTGTTTCCCCCGGAGGTAGACGGAAGGCACCCATCACGTTTTTAACCCCAAGAAACTCAACCCCAGAGGGGAACTATAGTATTGTCGAACGGGAGTTTTTGGGGCCATCAAAGGGGCCCTGGATCCCCAAGTATTATTTTTTTAGACCCAAATTTGCAACCCAAGCCCGCGCCCCCTTAACTTGATGTCCCAAGCTAAAGACAAATGCAAGAGTAAACCAATGGTTCCTGACACTGCAAAATTTTAGTTTTTTGTGGGAAAAGGGCAGGAAACTACAGGGGCAATGTGATGCACTGTCTGGGGCCAGTTTGGTGGCTAGTGTGTCCGACCCCACGGGCTCGAAAAAGGGGGGAGGGATTTGAACAGGACACCGGGATGGGGGACAGAAGATTTTTTCCCCCAAAATGGTCCATGCGGCCTTGGAAAAGGGTTTTTGGACCATGCTGTCACCGAGTGGCCTGGCTCGGTGAAGGGGAAACCGACTTTGGTGTGTCGAGATACTGACATGTAGTATAAGGTTTTTTAGTCCGCTTTTCCGGGGCGGGTTTTCTGGAGTGGCAAAGAGCCGGGTGGGGGGCCACTCCCACGCACCGTAGGCTGGTCAAGGCCCATAAAGCCTACTGCAGGCCGGTCGGGGCGGTGGGTTTTCGGAGCCAATTGTAGTGCTCCTTGGTATTTGCAGCTTTCCCCGGTCATGAGTTTTCCCTGGTATAATAGGGTAATTCTGATATTACGCCCAGCCGGGCAGGTTTTTTTTTATGCCTGGATTAAGGCCGTTTTTGTTTCTTTTTTCATATAAATAAACCCAGGCACAGCCCGGCTTAATTTTCCGTGTGCACTGTTCTGTCTGTGGAAGCCCACCTCTACCTGCTCTGGGCCTGATCCCTCACAAAGGAGGAAAGTTTTTTGGAAGCTCTTATTAAAAAATGGCAAATCCCTAAATCAAAACAAAATTGCTGATTCAAATTTAACTGCAAGTGGCTCCCTTTAACAAAACTGACCTGCGCCAAAGTGAAAAAAACTTCTGAAAATTTTTTTCAGGATAATAAAAGGTATTTTTTTGGACCTATCAATGGGGACTACTAAATTGCTGTATTCAAATTTATACAAAATTTGCTCTAGAACAAAGCTTTACTGACCAAAGTGAAAAAAAACACCTTCTAAATGTAAACGGGATAATAAAAGGTATTTTTTTCACCTAACAATTACCCCTTTGGTGCACAAATTTTTGATTCAAATTTTTTCTACAAAGTAGCTCTATGAACAAAGCTTTCCCAAAGGTATGGAAAGTTTTTGGAAAAACTCTTATTAAAAAATGGCAAATCCCCCCCAAATCAAAACAAAAAAGCTGGATTCAAATTTAACTAAGGTGTCTATCAACAAATGGGGCCTGCACCAAAGTGAAAAAAACACGATCTAAACTAAACGGGGTATTAAAAGGGATTTTTGGGCACCTTTCAAATTTACCTGTGGGGGTGCAAAATTTCTTTTTCACTTTAATTAATTCCTCAATGAAAAAAGCTTTTGTGCGCCAAATTTTTAAAAAACCTATCTGAATGTATTTGGGTAATAAAAGTATTTTTGGAAAAATTTTAATTCACCTTTGGTGACTACAAAATTTCGTATTCACATTTAAGGGAAGGTGCCTTTAAGAACAAAGCGTAGTGCTCCAAAGTGAAAAAAAAAAACCTATTGAAAATTTTTCGAATAATAAAGGATTTTTTGGGGGCCTACAATTCACCTTGTAACTATACAATTGCTGGATTCAAATTTTAAATGCAAGTGGCTCTATCAACAAAGTGTACTGCGCCAAAGTGAAAAAAAAAAGATCTGTAAAGTATTCGGTAAAAAAAGGTATTTTGGCCCTATCAAACCCGGGGACTACAAAATTGCTGGTTCTAATTAACTGCAAGGGGCATATAACAAACGGAAAGCAAAAATTGAAAAAGAACTCTATCTGAGATGAATTTCTGAAATAAAAGTGGAGTTTTGCCCTAACAAAGAGACCTGCAGTTCTAGAAAAGATTGTATCCCAAAAATAATCACTCCCAAATTTTAGGAAAATTTTTTAATTTAAAATGTTAAAATAAAGCTATTGCATGAATGTCTACACTAAATCTGGGGAACTATATCCTATTTTTATAAGCTTGTCTGTGTTGCCCGTGGCCCCCCCCCCCCCCGCTCCCCCCGTGACTTTACAGCGGGAATGCTCCTTTAAAATTCTTACCTAACAAAATAAAATCTTCCAACTTGATCAATAATTTAAGGATCACAGCTAAAAATAGAGCTTTCTCTGTGAGAAATAAAAAATTTCGCTGACTGTTTGGAAAGGGAGAGCCACCTCCCATGCTATGAGACGCTGAGAAAACCTGATCATAACCGAAGGGGGTTTTTAGTAAAACGGGTCTTTAAATTTTCCAGCCAATCGCAAACCCTACACATCCCAAATGACTCGCACCACAACTCACCCTGCTCATTCTGTAAGATATTTGCTGGCCGCCAAAATGAAGGAATTTCCGAAAAAGGGGGCGATATTTAAAAGATGATGCCAATTTTAACCAATTTTTTTGCATGATCTAAAAAATTGATCAAAATAAAAAAAATGTGCCGATTTCAACTTTGTCGAAAAAAAATCGCTCAACCTAATTGTGCTGTTGGTATGAATCAAAACAGATTCTTTTAGAATCTCTCCATTGCTGGAGGAGAAACCCTTTGCATATAAAACGGAAGACAGACGGGACTTTGAAAACCAAGACGGATGGATAAGTTCTCAGTGGGGTCAGAAAGTCAAGGACTTTGGAAAAGGGGAAAACAGAAGCAGAAATAAAGTAACTAGAGTGGTCAGGTGAGGAACAGAGCTATCTTCACCCATGAGACCTAGGCATGGGAGTTTCCAGGGTGAAGTCGGGCAGACTGGGCAGTTTTTTTAGGAAGTGTTCGGCATTGCCATAGTACAGGCACAAGTTCAGACTACACCAGCAAATGCGTTGCTCATGCATAATATGAACATTGTCCACTGAAAGGTTCTCTTGAGGAAAAGTGGGGTTGGGCCCGATAGGGAACTTGGGAAAAAAAGGTTCAAGGGGAGAAAGGCTGGATTCCTCGTGCCGCGCCACTTTGCCCGCCGCCGCCGATTGTTTACCTGCCAAGTTGCTCATTGCTAAGCAATTGGCAGCGGCAGGCACACGGGCTTGGACCCCGGCCCCAGGGGCAATCACCTTTTGACTGGGGGGGGGCCCCTCCATAAACCTCGCGACGCGCACCGCCCGGAGCACGCCCAGTCTTTCCCCACCGCAAACCGCCCACGCTACTCTGCGGGGCGGCTATTTCTGGGTTTTGACGCCGGGGTGTGACTTACCCCAGCGTTTGCCCACAAGCATACAAAAAGCAGGGGTGAGTCACGTCAACCGAGAGCAAGGGATTTTTTTGGGGAATTTTTGGAAGCGCACTTTTTTTTAAGGTCAGGGCAAAGCCCACTGCTGTCATACAAAGATCACTGCACAGCCAGCAGGAGCCCCTTGATTGTCACACTTGCACACACAGGAGAGCCCCTTGTTTTTCAGCAGGAGCCCCCCCTTAAATCCCCGGGGCCCACTTTTTTGTCACAGGACCCCCTTTACTGTTTTAAAGGGGTCCGCTTGATTGTCAGAGGAGCCCCGATTGTCAGCGGCCCCTTATTGTTAAGGGGTCCGTTTGATTGTCAGCAGGAGCCCCCTTTAAATTTCAAGGGGCCCCCTTGATTGAGGGGCCCCTTTTTGTCACAGACCCCTTTAAATCTCAGCAGGAGCCCCTTGATTGTTTTTCAAAGCCCCTTTAATCTCAGGTGCCCCTTTCAAGAGCCCCTTAAGACAGGGGCCTTTGAGACAGGGGGCCAAAGTGAACAGGACCCCGTGAGAAACCAATGTGTTCGGACAAAGGGGACCACCTTTGTAAGGGCCCTTTTAATTTTTAGGTTTACGTCTTTCCCTCCCTGTTCTTGTTTGCTTTTCATTGTCGGGGAAACTGGGTGAAGAGCTCCCCAAAGGGGAAACATTTTTTATGATTCCACACAGTTTTTTTCAATACAGTTTGTCCAGTTTGACGGTGATCTATCCTGTCCCTACCCTATTTTTTGCAAACAATTGTATCTGGGAGAGCGGAATTATAACAAAGTGTCGCATTGAGAATTTTAAAAATGTTTCATGGTGGGAGTGACCACAATGCGTTTATACCAATACAAATCCCCTAGGGAAAAAAGAAAAAATAAAAAAAAAAAAAAAAAAAAAATAAAACACTTTTCACTGCTCTTTTCCCCTTTACAAAAACCCCAAACGACCCAAAAAAAAAGAAAAATATATTTGGTGTCGCCGTTTTACCCTATAAAAAATATATGTTTTTTTGAACGGGATTAAAAAAAAAACAACAAATAATTAGTTAAGTTTACTCTACAATGCATACTGATGCAATTGAAAACAAAATTTAAAATATGCTATTTTTAGGGCAAAATTCTCGTGAAGCCTAACAGTTTTAAACCCGTTGTTAAGGCCCCAATCATTGTTAAGAGTTGCAACGACTTCGGGGACTACGTGAGGGTGGGGGTTGCAATTTCTGTTAGCAAAGCCCCAACTTTCTCTCTCTGAAAAACGGATATCAAAACCTAGAGCTTAAAATTTGGGCGTCCGGGAATGGGTCAACCCGGGGACTTCATCCTTGTTTTGCCTAGCAAGGCCCTACCAGCAGATTGCCACAAGGGCCTCATTATTCCAGACAACCAAGGCCCAAGTGGGAACGAATGGGGTTTTGGGGCCCCCGGGAATCACCTTTGTGCTTTTCATTGCTCCGCTTAAACAAGGGATTCACCCCCGGTGTTCAAAACCTAGAAAGGCGCACAAAAATTCTTGAAGTCCCCTGCAGCAGTTCCCCCCCTCCCAGAGGGGTTTTAAACCCCCGACCAAGTTTTTCGTGGCCAAACCAATATGAAGAAAAAGGATTCTCCAATATTTACCAAAAAGATTTTTATTCCAAAAAAAAACATTTAATTGCAAAAATACAGCATCCAACTGAAACAACCTTAAAAAATTTAAAAACACAAAATACCCCCAATACAAATATTGGGTGACACATCCCTCACCCAAAGTTAATAAACAGGGGGCGTGGCCTGCACGCATGGTGTAGGAACACTGAGAAGAGCTCCAGCAAATCCTGCAAGTATCCGTTTTTATCACCCACTTTGGCTCCAACTAACTCCAAAATCTGCTATGGTGCAGCTGAAGACCCCGGCAGGCAGCGGCTCTGAGAAGAGAGGCTCCAAAGAGGTGTTTGGGGCTGAAGGGCCGGTGGGGAAAACCCAGGAGCTTTGGTGAGACAGAACCCAAACTTATCTTCCCTATCCTGCTGCCAGGCTGTGTGCACACAAGCTCATAAGGTCACACTGAGGAAAAAAAGAAAAGCTACAGGTACCTGTGTCTCATACTGAACTGCATAAGAGGCCAGAGTGGCAGAGCAGTGCAGGAACTGGCAGACAGGACTTAATAAGATAGAATCAAAGCTGAAGGAAGCATAAAGTGGGGACTTGTTGCTCTAAAGTGGGCCCTAAGAGACATCCTAATAATTCATATAAGGACTCTCCTGGCGTTGAGGGACAAGGGGGCCTTAAAGCTGCTATACTCTCTCCCTGAAAAGTTCTTAACCGGTGCCCCTATTGAATTCAGCAGAAAGTGGGTGTTTAATGGGCCGGAAAACCGGACCATTCCTGGCGCCTACAGCAAAAACCCGGGGCGGTGGATGCCATGAGTCAAACTAGGAGGGGAGCCGGGCGGTGCGTCATCTCAAGCTGCGCTAGATACTGACAACATAATGGCAGCTATTGCAGCATGTCAGACTGCTCGACAGTTAAAATCGATTATCTGCAGGCCGACTTAAATCGTATACGGGCAACATGGATAAGTGAGAGAGAGAACAACGGGGGCTGAGCGGCGAATTGGAAAGGTTGAAGACACTACTGCGCCCCGGGAGCGTGCTACCACCATAATACGGGCAACAGTTTAAAAATTTTCTCCAAAACAGAGTGAAGACGCCGAAAACCGCGGCCGTAGAAACAACGTGCGAATTCTGGGTCTCCCCAGAGAAGGCGAAGGTGCAGAGCCAGAAAAATCAGGGAAAGCCTTATACGTCAATTGCTTGACCCAATTTTCTTTTCCTCCTGCTTGTGATCGAGAGGGCCCACAGAATCCCCACAAGCCACTGCCCCCCAGGATCTCCTGCACACCCGTTCATTATGAAAGTGATGAATTACCGTGACCACGATACTTTCTTGGCGGCTGCAAGAAAAAAAGGCAAAATTTAAAAGGTAGAAAACCCCAAGGCTGTCTTTTTTACCCGATTATACAACGGAAGTCCAAAAGAAGAGACGGCAATTCACATCTGTAAGGAAATTTGCCTCGCGATCTAGGCTATGATATATGCAATGCTGTAACCCCATGCGTCTGGGGGTGCAAGACCAGGATAAGACTCTGTTCTTTATTTCTCCTGAGAAGGCGAATGATTAGTTGGATAACCCAAGACAGGAAAACCTGATTGTTCTTCTGCTGATATTTCCCGGATGCATCAGAACGGGAAAAGGTATATAAGGGGATTTTTGATGTATCATTATAGCAGGCCATTTGGTTCGGATATACTATAGTCTGGCCTTATTTTGGTTGGTTGGGGCTGTTGACCTCCTGGAGGTCAGGTGTCTTAGTTAATGGATGTTTATCGAAATCATTAAGCTGGAGGAATGGAGCGGGACTGTTAGTTACTTGCTCCCTCTTTTCAGGGGAATTGTAGCTCTATCCCCCTTGCAGGGGTCTGGGGATGAGCTATCATAGGTTTGGGTGCAGGTGCTCTCCCTGTGGGAGCGAAGAGTTGAACTGTTTCTCTATTGGTTCAGGGATCTAAACAAAGATCAACCATGTTTGGGGTGGTGTGGGCAGGTGGGGGGGGGTTATGGATGTTTAAGGTTGTTGCTGTTATTGTTACAGGTGTGTTTTGTTGGTGTGAAGGGTGTGAATGATGTCCCGCCACTTGAGTCTCATACAAGTTCGGGAAAGGGTATCCCTTGGAGTTTTTCAAATGGCGACTTTTAAGTAATATCCTGGAATGTGGGGGGACTGAATTGTAAAATTAAAAGGCACTGGTCTTTAATTTTCTCCGCCTCATCATCCTGATATACTCATATTACAGGAAACCATTTGAGGGGTCAAAAAGTTATGGGCCTTGAGGAGACCATGGATTGGTAAGGCTACCATGCAGTTTATTAAAATTTAAATGCAAGAGGGGTCTCAATTTTGTTGCGAAGAGTCTTCCATTTCAGTTATCACAGGTGCATATTGACCCGTCTGGTAGGTACATTGTCATGAAGGCGCAAATCCGCGGGCACGAATACGTTGTCGGTGGGATATATCCCGCCCCCCTTTTCCAGGTCCGTTTTGGACCAAATTTTCGGCTTACTGGCACTTTACCCTACCACCCCGGTTTATTACTAGGAACTTTAATGGACGCTAATTTGGACCAGATAGATTACACCCCAGAAGTCACATCCCCCGTCCTGGGGCTTGGGCTGACTCCTGTGGGAAGTCTGGAGATGGAGACACCCGGCTGACAGGCAGTTCTCCTGCTATTCGGCGCCTACGGGATCACTCTCCCTTTTGACCAAAGTGTTTGCCAGCCCAGATATGCCCCTCGCAGGTGACCAATGCGGAATACCTGCCTAGGGGAATCTCAAAACCACGCCCCTCTGTTGGTTAGGGTTTAAACTCAGCCAATTGAGGGAGCAGTCAGATGGTGGTGTTTTGAACCCCAAGTGGCTCCAGGTCCCAAGGGTTGAGGACAGTTGCAGAGAAAGCATCATATTTTACTGGTAATTTAATGAGGCTACTTCAGACTCCTTGGACGGAATAGGATGCTTTTAAAGCGTATCCGGGGGGACTCTTATCCAGGCCATCTCCCCCCTCATGGGAAAATTTCCCTTAATAAACGAGGGAAACTCTGGGGGTGAGTTGACCCAGGTAGATGCTGACTATAGTAGACTGCCAACGAGGAGAACAAGGGAAAGATGGAAGAGGTACAGAGGAATATAATTTGCTTCTTACACAATACACTCAAAGAGGCTCTTGTCGCAGAGGCACAGGGTATTTACTGAGGGAAAGACGAGAATGGACGAGCTCTTTGCCTTTTTGCAAAAAAGGGAGACACCGAAAATGAATGTGAATGTATTCGCGACTCAATGGGGAGTTTGGTGACCAACCCTAGAGATATAGCGAAGCAATTCGCACAGTACTATAGGCCCTTTGTATGCTTCTAAACTACAGCGTTCGGACTCCGGGATTTGGGCTTTCTTGGTCACTCTCACTTCCGACAAATCTGTGGGAGGGAGGGAGGCACTGCGGCCCCAATTTCGGAGGAGGAAATCAGTAGAGCGATAGGGAAGATGGCCACAGGCAAGGCCCCGGGCCAGTGGCATCCCTGTGGAGTGGTAAAGTTGTTTGTGAGGAGGTGATTTCCCCGACTGGAAGGGGTATATAAGGGGGGCTTTTGGGCCTGGACTTTTGCCCCAATCTCAATATGAGGCTACCATTGTGGTGATTCACAAGCAGGGGAAGCCACCGGAGTTATGTCATCATATCGACCCATTTCTCTTATTAACATCAATGGAAAGATCCCGGGGAAGGTGCCTTGAGATAGGCTTTATTTTATCATTCTTTCAATTTTTGGGGTGAATCAGTCAGGTTTCATGCCAGGAAGTCCACGGGTATCAATCTAAGAAGGCTATAATACCAACTTGCAGATATCCATGATAACTCCGGCCATAAAGGTGATTGCGGCGCTTTGACAACGAAAAAGCGTTCGACTCAATAGAAATGGAGATTACATGTGGGCGGTTTCGGGGGCAGTAGGGTTCCCCTTTGGGGTTCCTGCAATGGCTTTGGATTCTCTATTGGAAGCCGACCACCAAAGTTCTAGTGAATGGTTTTATTTGTCCAGCTCCTTTGAGTTGAATAAGGGAACTCGGCAGGGTGTCCCTTATCCCCTCTGCAGTTTGCGCTGCTATTGAACCCCTATCACTGCTCTTTAAAAAATCACTCTCAGATCGAAGGGGGAATATTAGGGGATCACGGAGAAGGTGTCTTTATATGCCGATGAATTAAATTTTAAACCTGGCGGATCCAGAGGCTCGTTGGAGGCTTTTTTGGACGTAGTTGATTCCTTTGGTGCTCCCCTCAGGTTTTAGAGTGAACTGGGCCAAGTCGGTGTTATTTCCAGGGCGATCCTATTCAACAGGGGGAAATATCCTCGAGAAGTCAGTTAGAGGTCTCTGATCAGTTCAGATACCTTGGTATCCAGATTCACAGAGATGTGCAGAGATTCATGACGCTTAACCTTGCCGTTATAATGCAAGACATCACTAAAAAACTGACAAAACTTGAAATCACTGGCCACTATCGCTAGTGGGGCCATTAAGTTATTTAAAATGGTCCTTTTACCAAAATTATTTTTACCTATACAGGGGGCCCCCCATTCTGTTCCGCAATCTCATTTTAAGGGTCGGGTGCATTGATTGTGTCCTTCCCCTTTTGGGTCGAGGTACTCCTAGAATAGGTAAATCCACAAAGAAGGATTTTATGAGGACGGAGGGCTGGGGCTGGCCCGATTTTATATCTATCATGTGGTGTCCAGTTAACATATGCGGGATGGGGGGGATTGGGGCGAGCCGTAACAACCCGGCAGTGATCTTGGAGGGAGCTTTGATGGGGTTTCCCATGGAGGCCTTAGCAAATCTTGTTATAGACAAGCCAGTACCAGACCCCAGTTTTAACACGGGTACTATGGGGAGGTGACAGTCGCAATATGAAAAAGTTTGTGGGACTTATCGAGGGGAAAGAGATAAAACACCTGTCGCCTTATATCCCCTTGGGGGAGGAACAGGGGGTTGCCAGAGTTTGGGCTCCTTAGAGGATTTTGAAAAATTTGGCCACGAAGCGGTATCAAATATTTAGGACAGCGTATGTGGAGAGGCATTTCCCGGATTACCAGGGAAATTAACTCGCATGGTTGGTTCGGATAGAGGGATCCTTTTTTGGTACTTTCAATTGCGCCATGCATGCTTTAAACAGTTTGGAGGGGTTCTATCCAACTGCATGTATTCCCTGGAGGCACTGGCTAAAGGGAAAACCCGGGGCGGCAGGTCTCTACATTCATAGAACTATCCTGGGCTGCCAACCTACCCCTCTGAGAAGTCCTTTGACAGGTGGACGGAGGATATCCCTGGGTTGGAAGCTCATCATATGGGGGAGCTGGGTTCCACGGGGCGAGCCACAGTGATTAGTGCTAGAGATCAGCAATACAGAATAAGTGGTTGCATAGAGTTTTTTATACACGTCCAGCTAGCCCATATGGGTAAACTGCCTACCCCGAAAGCTAAGATGTGGGTTATGCGAGGGGCTCCTTTTTTCCATGTGATTTGGGAATGTCCCTGTTATTAAGGCCTTTTGGGCCAGTGTCCCCTAGGTTGATGAATGAGAAGTTGGGTTTTCCGGGGGTTTACGCTCCAGAGAATAGTCCCCCTTGGCCTGGTAGAAGACTTAATTCAGACAAGTAGAAAACAGTTATACAATTACTGATGTTTTATCCAGAAAGACTATTCTGTTAAATTGGAAGCCTCCAAAAGCCCCGTCTTTATGCCACGGAAGCAAATCGTTAATGGAGATTTGTCATTATACAGGCTTACTTTTGAGGCCAAGGGTGTCCCGGACATTACATGGACATTTGGGGCCTTTGGCTCGCCTCTCATCCTGTTTTGGTACTAGAACTCTTGAGTGCTGTCGGACTCAGGTGGTGGGAGTAATTGTAACAGGAGCTACTTACCTGGCTGCTAGATTTAATTTTAATAATGGTTTTGAATGGGGTGAATGTTTTCTTATCCTGCTTGAAATAATGTATTTGCTTTATTACATTTGAGACGTTGGAATCTTACAATTTAGGAATTGTTTTTTTCTGTCTAAAGGAAGGTTGTGATACCTCATGTAATGCAAATTTTGGAAGGTTTGAATGTTATTGATGGATGGCTGTAATTGGGTTTCTAATTTGTTTTGTAAAAAGAAAAATGTCTTCTTAAAATAAACACTTTAAAAAAAAAAAAAGTTAACAAACAGTAAATTGGAAAGACACATAATAAATATACACATAACAGATCAAGTGATCAAAAATGCAAAAATGAACCAAACCAAAAAATTATGATAAAAATACAAAAAACAATATTTTAATTCATTACCAAAGGGGTGGATATGTCACCAAGGAGGGTATTAGCCTCGACGCACATTTCACCGCCAGCTTTCTTCTTCATTGCTCCGCTTCAGACAAGGTATTGCACCCAGGCTGTTCAAAACCTTATGAAAGGCGCACAAAAATTCTTGAAGATCCACTGTCAGCAGGTTCCATCGCTCCCAGAGGGGTTAACCCCAGACCAAGGCTTTACGTGTGCACAGGCTGCTGATGTAAGCCACATTGGCTCGATCAGTCGGGAACTGATGTGCCAGGTCCTCAAAATGGACTGTGCATGGATTAATAAACCCACGACATGTCTTGGGATCACCGTTGTAAGTAGGCAGAGGCAGATGCAGGCTAGGACTGGCTCTGGCAATGATAGGCAGAGCTACTACAGGTGCAGGTTCAGACATAGCCTCAGCGAGACTTGTGGTAAAGAACCGGACCATCTGAAAAAGTTGCTCCCGACAAGCAGCATGACGGAATACAATGGCTGCGACATGCTGGATGTCAAGCAGGATCCATGGTCAGTTTGTACTGTTACGGTAGAAGCTGGATATATGTGGATCCTCTGGGTCAGCGTAAGTGATGATATAGATGCAAACCACGCCAGGGAGCAGAGTCTAAGGGGCCCCCAATCTTCACCAGAGCCTGCCACAAAAGCGGGTGGACTTAGATGCGGGGAACTCAAAGGTTATTATCCCCGACGTGGCTACTCACGGTGACAGTCGAAGTGTTGGACAGTAGGAACAGGCAGAGATGATGGATCACAGCCAGGTTAAACTGTAGGAAGTAGCAAAGTCTCAGGCTGGTAGCAGACTGGTGGGGCGGCAGGTAACAGCAGTTCAGGAACAGACTGGCAAAACGCAGGAACCAGAACGACACTAACGCAGGTATCCAGACAGCCACCAGAGGTCAGAAGCAATGTGGGAACATCAACAAACTGATCAAGAGCAGAGGCAGATAGTACTTTTTTTAACATGTAAGCCAAAAAAACTAAAAAGTTAGTCGAAATCTGCACCAATATATCAGTCGACATGAGCCACTGTGATAAATCTCATGCATTTTTAGACTTCCTGTCTAAGTTTAATAACTTTTAGACAGTAGTAGTAAAGACCATAAATAAATCAATGGATAGAAACAACCAGACATAGTCCACAGTTGTTTAGTGAATTACAAACACTCATGCTGGGTTCACATGCAGAATTTAATTATTCAAATTTCCAAATTTGTTAATTATAGAAATACTTACTTTCTAAAAAGTGAGTTTATCTTTGAAATAACATGTGCCTTTGTACTGCATGCATTTTCTGCTTGCATTTTTGATGCAGTTAAGAACCTTGCCTCAGTCTCAATCTCAGTCAGTCTCAATCACTCTTGTTTAAAGTAGAAGTCCACAGACCTCACTATTGGTACCTTTCTTTGCTTTTATTTAAATTAACGGTCACTGGATAAGAAACATGCCAGACCAACATACTTCTGGTGATCAGGTTGCACCAATATCATGTCCACCTCTGTTTGGAGAAATGCCATCAGATATTTAACAAGAAAATCTGCAGTTCTGTAACTTGCCACAAGATGGAGAACTGCACAAAAATTTTTTATCGTTCAGCAAAAATGAATATATGCAAATGGTTAATCAAGAAAGAAAAACTGTTTCTTTAGTGTTTCCTATAGAGTAGTTTTTCATAATTTTCCCAGGGAGCATTGCTCTAAGGCTAGGTTCACATCACATTATTCCACTAATCTGATGTACACGTTTTGGAAAATAAAAATGTGTATCCAAACGTGTGTTAACGTATACACTGACTTCTATAGCTGGACATATTGCCATAGTATATGTCTGTGGTATCTGTTTTATGACTTTGTCATCTTTCCATTTTTTTTTTTTTTTTTATGGATGGAAGACAAAGGATGCTGCATTTTTACACCTTGTACAAAAACGTATATGTTACAGCATAAATTTTTTATTCCAATGAAAAATGTATACTAGTGTGTGTTGTCCAAGTTTGTAAACATATACGTTTGTTTTCGGCGAAAAAATATAAAAAAAACAATCCTGAAGAGTAGTTTGCTGCATCACTGCAGAACAGCGTGGAGAAAGAGGCCGAAAACTAAAGTAAAAGAGCTTGAGAGTGTGTTTTCCGTCTAAAGTGTGTTTTTGGTTTAAGTGTGGGGACTTAAGATTGCGGGACTTTAGGAGGGACAGTATTGTACTGATTTTTACATTTGTACCTGTGTGTCTCTCTCTTTTGTAATATCCCCATGAGTTTCATGATTGACAATGATGTCCAGTGCACAACCTGTGCAATGTAGGCAATCCTTAAACAGTTCAAGGGTGCATACTGCTGTGCGAGATGTGTGCACACTGCACATTTAGAAGCCCGTATCCTGGATCTAAATGAGCATGTAGCAACACTGAGATCCATTGCCAACTTGGAAGCAAGTTTGCTGCTCATTGACCAAGCACTTGCAGGGGTGGATGCTGGGGAGGATGACTGCGTGGAGGTGCAGGGACATGAGGCAGCTAACAGGGTGACAGTCAGAAAGAAGGATAGAAGGAAAAGTTTCAGGGAGGCTAGGCCTGATCCTGAACACCCCAACAAATTTGCAAGATTGCCGGATGAGGGGGATGTCAGTTCAGAAATTGCGTTGCTGCAGCAAGACACTACCCCTGTCTGCTCCAGAAAGGTGGGGAATAGGAGTGCAGGGCAGGTGCTCATAGTTGGGGACTCCATTATTAGGGGAACAGACAGGGCAATCACAAAGACCGGGATCATCGAACAATATATTGTTTACCTGGGGCCCGAGTTCAACATATCATGGATCGGGTTGACAGATTACTGGGTGGAGCGGTTGAGAATCCAGCACATTGGCACCAATGACAGAGTTAGAGGTGGGTGGAGTGTCCTTAGAAATTATTTCAGGGACTTAGGCCAAAAGCTCAAAGCAAGGACCTCAATGGTGTATTTTCAGAAATTCTCTATGTATCACGGGCCACAAAAGAGAGGTTATGGAGATGAATAAGTGGCTCAAAAATTGGTGTAGGAAAGAGGGATTTGGGTTTTTGAAAAAACTGGGCTGAATTGTGTCTTGGCTACAGACTCTATGCTAGGCTACACCTAAATGGGAAAGATACAGCTGTATTGGGGACAAAATGGCCAGGAAGGTGTATTTAAACTAGGGACTGGGGAGGAGGACAACAACACATATAGCATGCACAATAATGAAGATAGAGAGCTGGGAATTAGTTATAAATCAGGGGGTTGAGTGGAGGGAGGGGTAGTAATAGTTAATAAGGACAGGGTTAAAATAACGAAAACCAAAAAAACCTCTAAATTGTATGCTGACCACCAACAAAATAAATGAACGATAATTATTTATTGCTGGAGAAAAATGTGACATAGTGGGTATAACTGAGACATGGGTGGACGAGAGCTACAACTAGGCAGTTAACTTGCAGAATTACAGTTTATTTAGAAAAGACTATAAAAAACGGAAAGGGGGAGGTATATGTCTTTATATAAAATTCTGTTCAAAGTCAACACTACGCAAAGATATAGATACAGAAAATGAACACGTGGAGTCATTATTAGTAGATATACATGGAGAAATAACAATAATACAAATCTATTAGGGGTCTGCTAAAGGCCACCGAATATTAAAAAAACGCCCATGGAAGATTCAGACATATTCAGACAAATTGGGAAGCTGAAATCTGTGGCTCCTAAAGGAAATCGGTTTTTATCAATAACTAAAGATAGTTACCTTTCCCTACCGATGCAGGATCCGACTAGAGGACAGGCCCTTCTGGACCTAATATTGATTTCCAGACCTGACAGAGTCACAAAGGTTCAGGCTGGGTGGCACCTAGGAAATAGTGACCACACTATAATAAATTTTCATTTATCCTTCAATAGAGCATTTTGTCGAGAAGCCACAAAAACATTACATTTTAGGAAAGCTAATTTTAATCTGCTTAGAGAGGCCCCAAACCACATTGACAAGGACAAGACCTTCAAAAATAAAAGAACAAATGACAAATGGAAGATATTTAAAAACATCTTAAGCACCCACTGTGAGAGGTTCATACCTTATGGAAATAAAATGATTAGAAACAGGAGAAAAACAATTTGGCTCAATAGAGACAATAAATAAGAGAAATAAAGTGCTTAACCTACTTAAACAGGAGGGCAGTGAAGAAACACTAAAAAGATAAAAGGAAAAAAGTAAAATAATGATAAAGACAGCAAAGCTGGATACATAAATGCATGCGAATTTGGTTCAGTGGGTTGATTCTTTGTTGAAGCCACTCATTCCTCTCTGTCAAGGCTATTTGAAGGATTCTTAACATGTTTTTAATGTAGTGGAGACTATGGTGTGGAAACCCGGGTATTCTTGGATTGTTTGTGATGTAGAATCTCTATATTCTTGTATGCCTCATAGTTTGGGCATTATTGACATGTCATTTTTTTTGTTTTTAATTTCGGATTATTCACAGGAATTGAGAGATTTCATCCTTAGAAGCATTGCAGCACTTGTTGTCACACAATTTCTTTATGTTTAACAGTGATTTTTATTTGCAGAAAGTAAGCGCATTTTGCTAATATTTTTGCTGCTTTTTGTGATAAGCCATTTGTGTTGGACATAGTGTGGTACGGTCACTATATAGATGATATTGTTATAATTTGGTCTGGTGATGTTGCGGCTATGCCCCACTTTGTCTGACATATAAATGGCAATTTTTGTAATCTGAAATTTACTGTCAATTGGCATCAGAATAGTATTTCTTTTTTGGATTTGTTTTTGCAAGCGGACTCTGTATCTGGGTCTATTGTCAGTAGAACATATAGAAAAAGTGTGGATGGTAATACTATCCTGAAAGCTACATCATGCCATCCTATGCAAACAGTTAAAGTTATACCTATTGGTGAATTGATCCGTGCAAAAATAAATTGTTCTACTGAATGTTTATATATAGAGGAGGAATCGCAATTTGTAAGCGCTTGCAAAATCGTGATTATCCTAATTGGATGCCATGCTGTGCTAAAAAGAATAAATTAAGAAGCCATCTCCTAAATCAGGGGTCCCCAAACGCCAAACGGGCCATGCTCTGCTCGTATGCTCTGCTGGTCCATGGCCCCGGGCTTACATGATGCCGACCACCCGGTGACTTTAGTCCGGGAGGTCGGCATCTGCTCTGCGCGGCCATGTAATCCGGCCGCACAGAGATAGCAGCTGCACACACGTGTGGCTGCATCACTAGAGGGAAAGTAGGGGCGATGCATTACCATCCCTGCTTTCCTTATCGCTGTAGATGCGGCACTCAATGAGCGCCCCATCTACACATCAGCGACGCAGGGAGTGTGATACAGCAGTGTCGTCACACCCCCTGTGCCGCTGGGTCTTGCTGGATGCCGGCTCCTAGAGGGAGCAGCTCTGCAGGGATCTGGAAAGGTGAGTAACTTTTTTTTTTTTTTTTACTGGCTATTACTCGAGGGGCATATATCTATTTATTGCTACTACAGGGGCAAATATCTATTTATTACTACGACAAGGACATATATCTATCTATTATCACTACAGGGGCATACATCTATTTATTACTACTACAGGTGGCCTATATCTATTTATTACTAGCACAGGGGCATATGTCTATTTATTACTACTACAGGGAGCATATATCTATTTATTATCACTACAGAGGCATATATCTATTTATTACTACTAGGTGGGCATATATCTATTTATTATCACTACAGAGGCATATATCTATTATCACTACAGGAGGCATATATCTATTTATTACTACTACAGGGGAATATATGCATTATCACTACAGGGGCATATATCTATTTATTATCACTACAGGGGAATATATATATTTATTACTACTACAGGGGGTATAAATCTATTTATTATCACTACAGGGGCATATATCTATTTATTACTACTACAGGTGGCCTATATCTATTTATTACTACTACAGGGGCATGTATCTATTATCACTATAGGGACATATCTATTTATTACTACTCCAGGGGCATATATCTATTTATTACTACTACAGCTACTACAGGGGCTTATATCTATTTATTACTACTACAGGGGCATATATATCTATTATCACTACAGGGGGCATATATCTCTTTATTACTACTACAGTGACATATATCTATTTACTACTACAGGGGCATATATCTATTATCACTACAGGGACATATATCTTATCACTACAGGGGCATATATCTATTATTACTACTACAGGGGGTATAAATCTATTTATTATCACTACAGGGCCATATATCTATTACTACTACATGGGTCATATATCTATTTATTATCACTACAGGGGCATATATCTATTTATCACTACTACAGGTGGCCTATATCTATTTAGTATCACTACCGAGGGCCTATATTTATTTATTACTACAGGGGGCCTATATTTATTTATTATTACTACAGGGGTCACATATTTATCTATCACTACTACAGGGGGCATATATACCTATCTCTGACAACAGGGGGCATATATATAATGACTACAGGGGCATATATGTATATATATATATATATATATATATATATATATATATATATATATATATCGAAAAAACTAATGCAGCACTCAAAACTTAGAAAAAATGGGTGCCAGCAGAAAGGTTCTGACCAAAAAAACCACATTAACAAAGTAGAAAAATCCACAGCACTTTGGTTTGAGTATAAAAGTGAAAAGATCAGTGCTTTATTCACCCATGAAGCAACGTTTCTCAAGCCTTTCTCAAGCAAAGTGATACAAACATAAGAGGTAATATATACTGTGAGGAGGCACGAGGTGCCGTGTTGGATGGCCGATATGTGTCACCGAGGTTTCTGATCTCGGTGAAGTAAAGCCTGATAGCCATACGTCAGTAATCGAAAAGGATACTGACATTTATTTCTGATAGCATGACTGCTGGAATGGCAGTTGGATCTGGGTCAGGCTTTTTCTGGAGCAGTCCAAAGAGTAGGGTGGGTGGGCTGCTCCCAGGTATCCAGGCCTGGTCTTGTGGCCTACTTAAGGCAGGAAGAGCAGGATGGGTGTGGTGTGTTTTTCTCAGTCAGAGAGTTGGCCTGACTGGGAGCAGAGGTGGAAGTCTGTGCTGCAGCCTAGCCGTCCACTGTATACCACATTCCCCTGATCTGTGTGGGGAACGCACCCAGGAAACTACCAGAGACTGTGAGTGATCCACAAGGACTTTATATGTTGTTTTGTGGGGCTGAAGTTAAGCCTGTATGCCTTGTTTCGGTTTGCTGTGTAACTCTGGCTAAATAAACGGCGAGAGACTTTAAATGAACGCCCCGGACGGTTGTGTTTTCTTGCTCCACTGAGTTACATCCCCCCCAAGTGGTTGGAGGGGTGCCCGGGGGCAGACCGCTGTACATTTTCCCGGGGGTTTTAAAGCAAACGTTTCCCGAAGGGCCCAAATACAATTGCCCAAAATGGGGGCTCATTTAAACAAACCCCGGTTCAGGCGAATTTTTGCAGGGAGCCCGCAAAAACCCCAGGGCCGCGCAGCAAGAAGGCTCATGCGGGGGGCCATAAAAGGCGCCCCGGGAACAAGGGCCCCAAAAAAAGCAGCAAAAGAAATTTATACTTAAGCCATTTCAGGGGTTTCGCCCCAAGCAAACCCCAAACCAGCTGCTGATTTCAGCAGAGGGCGATATTGAAAGGAGGTGGGGTGCGGGCCCGGGGGGGCCCCCAGCTCCCCCCAACACGTGATGGAGGGACCCTCGGGCTAGAAGGACCCCTCCCGGGGAAAACCCCCAGAAGATGACTCCGGAAGTGGGCATCGGGAGGCGTTCCTCTGGGTGTTTGAACGGGTCGCCCACTGGGAGGTGCTTCCCCGGGCCCCCGGAAACAATGGGCTGAGGGGGCTGACCCTCCTTTTTTAATGGGGAGCCCCAAAAAACCCTTTTTATACCTTTGCCTTACAGGGATGCAAAAAAAGGGAATCAAAAATTAAAAAGCGGAGTTTCCCGGCACTCTGGGTGTTACGTTGGCGGTCCGGGCCCCAGAGGGTTTCAAGGGGGGCGTTCCGTAAGGTCCAAAACCCCCGAGGTTCGCTAATTTTTACTTTTTGCATTTGGTTTCAAAAAATGGCTGAGCCTGAGTTTTGCTCCCCGGCCAAATGGTCGGAGAGTGGTTATGGACCCCATTCAGCCCCTCGCTTCCGCATTCTGTACAATGCTGGGTTTTTTCGCAGGGGGGTTTTCCAGCGGCAGTGGGCCTAGTGGGTCTTGCAAAAAGAGATTTTCCCGCTACGGAGAGATCCCTGGGGGCCCAGGGAACCCAAAAAAACCCCCTTCTGGGGGGGGGCCCGGGGGAAAATTGGGGGCCCCAAATACCCGAAGGCCCCGGGAGCCAAAACTCCCCGGGGAGGGTCCCTGCCTAAGGCCAAAGGGGAGGCCCAGTCCGGTGCCTAAAAGGATTGCCCGGGATATTGTGTTTTTGCTGGGGTTTTCGGGGCCCGGGCCCTAAGCGGCTCAGGGGGGCCTTTATTTTCGGGAAGGGCCCGGGATCTCCCCGCCCGCCCAGTTTCCCCCTTTGCCAAAATTTTGATTTAGCACTGTGGGAAAACCCCAAAGGGGAGGAACCCCAAAATATCTAAAGTTACATTTAAAAAGGGCCCCGGGTTTTAGGGGGCTTCCCGGCTAAAGGGGGTTTTGTCACTCTCATATCCCGGGCCCCACTCCCCCATGTGTTTTGGGCCTGGTTTAAAAATTGGGGGTAACATGGATCCAAAGGGGACCAAAGGGTTTACCCAGTGGCCCAGGTTTTAAAATTGAGGGCAGGGGTGGGGGACCCGGGGTCACACAATTGGGGGGGGGTGGTGCAGGGTCTATTGA